>JAQGCB010000310.1:0-24629 GCA_034698835.1 Protaphorura tricampata
CCTTACCAATCCTGATAATTCGTATCTGGATTCGTCAGAAAAGATAATAAACTGGTAAAACAATATGAACAGGTGGAATCTTTAATTGGTACCGCCCCTACCCCTGCCAAAGGAGCTGCACCTCCGAAAAAGAACAGTTTGGCTGCAACGAACGGATGGGTTTGCCGGATGAATGCTGCAAGAGAGTTTGCAAATTTTTTTAAGTTTGCAAAACCATTGGTTGAATTTAAGGATGGGCTTCATCCTTTGATCGTTGACTTGATTCATGATGTCATTCCACAAGTCCGGGCTGCAATGGCATGGAACATTTGGCCGGTATATAATTTGTCGTAAAATTTTATTTGTCCCAGCGGGCGTCCATTTTTTATGACCTCCTTTCTTCGTCTTCGTGTCTCTCTCTATCTGTATCATTCTGTCCCATGAAATTTATGTTTTTGTTGATGGTTGCACGTTTGTTGTGTATAGATCATGGAAATGCTTGGGGTGGCAGGTCATGTGCTCTCAGGAGAATTTGTCTATGCTTTGTCGGACGATGACTTGTCCGTGATTGAGGGCATTATTCCAAATATGAGCCAAATTCTTCAGACTCTGGTTCAAGGAAAAGTCATTTCACCAGAGAGTATGGTAAGGACTTTCTCTTTTACTTTCTTTCTACAGGGTGGATCAAAACTAGCAATGTTAGAAATAAAAACAACGTTATATCGTTGTGTTTGTGCTATTCCCTTCAAGAGATTCTTTACAATGTGCATATAGGATCAGCGTTCCCCCACTGTGTTTATTGCGACCGCAAAGGTGTGATATTTTGCTTTCACCACAGGGTTAGGTCAAGCCAATCGGGATTTCTGGAGACATGCAGCCTTTAAACTATCATAAACGTCAAATTTGCTTCACAAAAACCTACACACAGTACAATATACCTGCTAAGACTTTCACACCTTTTATCACGTACACTCGACGTACACTAAATTGTGGGTTTTTATTTATTTTTGTCCCGTCTTTCAACTCATCTTGAACTTTCCCCGCTGCTTCTCCCGGAATTGTGCTCGTGCTTTCTTCCGTCATATTTTTCTTTATGTGCTGTCATCTTTAAATTTGATTCTGATAGCAGCTACCCTTCACATATAACGTACGTGTATGTTATATTGGGCATGCACAGAACGTCTCAACAAGTATAAAAAGTATTACTTTAGAACCAGGATAAATTGTTATGACAAGGAATGACACGCCACGTACAGGCACCAACCGACCATTCGGTACATTTACGGGGGCGTCGCGTCGTCTACACCTGCATGTCATATATTTTATTATTTTACCTCCTTTCCTTAAAGTTTGACACTTTAAGTGAACTTCATGTCTTGTTTCTTCCCTCATTAATTCTTCATTTCTGTCTTCCACCCTATTGTACGCAATTTGTTGTCTCATTTTAGTTTCCTGGAAAGTTATGTATAAGGTAGTTCATAACCGAAAGCAATATAACGATGTAGCTTAAATATTACGTCCGGAGTATGAGTATATAGGAATGCTGATATGAACCACCCTGTATAAAATGCCAACATTCTTCTTCATCTTCTCTAATCGGATTTACTTCTTTCCATCAAAATTGTTTACTTTTGTCATTTTTATTTTCCGGGTTTTTTGAAACAGACGCCAGCCCTTGTTGAGGTCGTTGGAGCCATTATGTTTTGTGAGGAAAGACTTCACAACACAAATAATTGGAGAATTCATTCCAGTCTTTTATCACAACTCAGCGTTCTTCCTTACTGTGTCCCTGCTGACTATGTTTTTACCAATGTAGTCCCAAATTTGTTTCATCGACTTCTTCATCTCGTGAGTCCAATTCGTTTCTCATTTATTTACCACACCATTGACCGGAAACATTAATCGAATAAGAGGGTCGTTCCAAAAGTATTTGCGTGTATTTGATTGATCCGCTCGTAAATGTCGAAAGGTCAAACCCATTCAGGTTTTTAGTGTTGATAATGATGTAAAGTAAGAAATCGACGATCGTGCGCGTATTTCACGGTCCGGCACTCAATTTTTCCCTATTACCATTTTTTATGTTTTTCTCTTACTTGGCATGCACAATACAGGGAAACAGCGTTTGATGTAAAACGAAGAATGACTCAGAAACCATATTCGTTTAGTAAACTGTGGAAAGGTATGACCGATTTCTGGGAAATAAATTATTGCCTATGCACAAATTATTTTTTGAAAAATACAGAACAGAAAAATTATGTTTGTGCTGGATACCCTGTTTGCACTCTCGGGTTGAATCTTTAGTACATCGTCCTCTTCCTACATGATAAGTTAGTTCCTTTTTAGTCTAAATAGCCCACAAACATAAAACCTAACAAGTACGCTCAGGCTTAGTTAGGTCATCTGGTATTCACGGACAAAACGACCTTCCCGCCCTTCTTTGCAAACCGAGAAAAGGTCAATCGTGCTCCTGGATTTAGAGATTTATTCCATTATTGACAAGCGGACTACTCCCACTTCCGAGCGAATATTTCGTTCTTTTCAAAATCCAAAGTCCTCAGAAGACCGAAAGGTCGGCATTTTACTTTAAAGCTATCATGCCTCCCATTGATTAATACAAACGAATGTAGGAGTCGGATGATACACAGATAAAATAGAAGTAGTACTCCGAATTTAAATCATTGAGTAAGACATGTCCTTGTTGTCCATTTGTACGTTTCGTTTGTACGACGATACAAAGTACAAACTGGTAACCCTGTCGCATCATCCAGGCATAATGTGTAGGGGGTGGCCATTGTGTATGACGTCAGCTTTGCAAATTGTATCTACTTTGTTAATCTAAAAACAGTGTTATACTGGTTACAAACAAGTCGGTCAAGAATATAAGCTTGTTTTTCTCACTTTCTCCATTGGTCCTTGTGGGGAAAGTGGTGAAAGTTTTGTTATCGGAATTTACCGGTATGAGTACAAGCCCCGGCTCCTAATCGGCCTAATTTTGTAGTCAATTCTAGCTTTCTCAGCACTCCCTCTATACGTGACCTAGTATCACGTAGTTTAGATTCCGACGCTTTGCTTGTGCATTCGAATTGATTTCTCTCAATCGATGTTTCGATAAATCGAACCAATTCTCGTGCATTTTTCCTGAATATTACTGTGGAAGGTCTTGAATTGGTGACTGGTGACTAGCAAATTCGGAAAATTGACCCCTGCCGTTTAGAAATATTTTATCAGCTGGTGTCAGTATCGAATTAATGTTATTCACCAGAGCCGTATCCTGCTCCTTCCAAATTTATCTCTATATTTGCGTCTTCCCTAATGGCTTCCTCATATAATGGCTGGCTTGTAAATGTTAGAGAACGCGCGATGGTTCCTGTGTAGTTTGTACTTTATTTCTACTCGTATACGTGAAGTCGAAGGATTCGGTCGGGTGCTTTGATTGGGCACTCCAAGAGAATTATATATGAGCGTGGAGTATAACTCTCTGTGTTAGTGTGCTGAATGCAATTCTAGACGTTGGAAGTAGCACAATGAATTGCAATGAAGAGGTCTTATTTTGTATTCTACAGAGACAATTACCGAGTCGTCTGGCGGCTGCTGACGCCATTATTTCCTTTCTCCGCAATTGTCGGAGGGCTGGACAACGTGAAGAGATCCGGAAAAGAATTAAAGACAGTAAGACACAAAATGAATTTTACATTCAACTATAGCTATACACAAGAATGAATGTACACTTGTAGTGACTAAGATTGCTGTTCTTTATGGGATTACATTGTGCGACTATCTTAATGAATATTTCACCGAGGCCAAACTCAAGAGCACTGGGTGTTCAAAATAATGTGAAGTCTGAGATTTTGCTTATCCCATAGAAATTAGTTTCAAAAATTTATTTTGCTGTACTGAGTTAGTTTGTTAAGAAAATGTCTACGTACTGGAGAGAATGTCTAGTCACTCCACAAACTGGAGCTCTGTAAGGGATAAATACTACTGACGTCGTGGTTGAAATATTTGGAATACCCATTTTCTTTTGAGTTTTCTGTCGCTCAGTCCGTATTTTTTTGTTGAACACCTTTTGCTTTCCATGACCTTTAAGATGCGACCAGTATAGGGAAAAGTAAGTAGCATGTTCCCGTGGAATGGGAATGGAAAAAGAAGGTGGAGATTTATTGGCACTTCACTTCTCCATCTCTACGGTCGTTCCTTCTGAACTGAAACCCTAAAATAATTTATCGTGTCATGATTGTCCCATTAAGTAGCCTATGAACTATCTCAGCTGTTTTCCCACACGCGAAGCAAAGCAAAAGGATATAAAACAATGGATTTCAGGGGACGGAGGCGGAGAAAGCACTTTTCTTCCACCAGAACAAGTATATTTTCAATGGCCATTATGGGGATGGCAAACCACTCTTTTCACTCACATGTGGATACGCTCGAGACGCAAAACACAAATAAAATGAATGACTCCTCTTCAGCTCGAAGCATTTTTTTATTTAATTTTCCTTCCTTCTTCTGCAAAATAATATTATTCTATTTATTCAATTCACTCTCTACGCTTCCTTCTTGTTGTACGAGTTTGAATGGTGAATATACAGGGTGAACTAAAGGTGACTGGCTATCAGACTTGAGGGTAGATAAGAAATTGTAATTGAGTTTCAACTTTCAATAATTCTAACTGCAATTGTACTTAAATAACCTGGACAAAAGTACTGTAGGTAATATTGTGTGATTTACACTTTCGGCTGAAATGTGAAATTGGATTACAAAATTAAAATTTCTTCCAATTTGTAATTAATTGCAATTCAAAAGTAATTGTCCCTTAGGTGCTGGCTATTCTGAAGGTAATCTTTGTGCAGCACTTTAGCACAGAAAAATCAGTAGGCGAAATATACATAAGTAATTCAGAATATTCTGGGACTTCTGACCCACCCAGTACAATATGTTCAAGCAATGTGTATTCTTTTTAGGTGTTCGACCGAATTTCTCTCCTTTTTTTTTATTTTATAACACACATTGTACCTGTTCGGTAGCTTTCTCTTTTGAAGAAGCAATAAAAGGAAAAAGCATTGGTTTTATGTTGTCACCTTGCCTTGATGCGAATTGCAATTGCAAATCTAGTGACGGCGGTACGCCGTGGTAGGAACGAGGTCGAACATTTACGATGCATGTGATACGTACGCGTTCCTAGGACATGGTAGACCCTCGTTGAGGTTTTATAGGCTTTTTATAGTATTTTGTGCAATAGGCAGGAACGAGTACGAGTACGAGTACGGTTCAGCGGATAAACTAAACCTGATTTGTGAAGATTTTTAGAGTACAATAGGATTTTTCTTTACAGAGTTTGATTTATGAGGGAATTTATTTTTTTTAGAATCAGCCACAACCTTTCCTTTGATTTATGGATGTTATTAAAGTTTAGACAGCTGAAATATTTTAGGTGCTGCTGTTATGAATGTCTTCAAGCGTTTACGTAAGGATTCGCGCGGATGAGAACATTGGCATTCTTTGAAAATAACTGACTGAGTATGAATCTGATAGAAGATACGATTGAATTTCAAATTTGTACCCTTGTTATCAAAATATTTTTCTAATTTGCTTCCAGGCTTCGCCGAAGGACGCAGCGTTCAAGGTACGTATGTAGTCGTAGCGTTTTTAATTAAAATGGACGATGGTGTTAATTTTTTGATTCATTTTCTTTCCAAACCGCAAGATCGAATGTTGTATCTATTTATGAGCAAAATGATTATGGACAATTTCTCCAGAAAATATTTTCGGGACCATTTCTTTGAACAGACTCTAAACATGGCAGGTAAGTCGCAGTTCATTATTTTTAACTAAACGGCACGGACTGGATGCCGATGCATATACGGTTTGGCTTGAAATATTTTGTATTTTTAGACGACAACGTGGCCAACGTACGTTTGAAGGTTTTTGGTTTGATGCCTGAAATGAAAGGGACGTTGAAGACGGCTGAGGATGACACACTTCTGAAGAAGTTGGAAGAAGTAGTGAACCGAATTCGAAACTCAGAGACAGATCGTGATGTCCAGAACGCAATTCAAGACGCCCTCGTAGAGATGAAAAAAATCGGTGTGGTCTTTGACAAAGACAAGGCGACGACGAGTACGGCTAAAAAGGTACGAAAAGAAAGTTCCCATTTTCTTTCTTTTGCCAAGGGGAAAAGCACTTCATGTCCTATCATTACTACTTTGAGTAGCTAAGAGGATAATGGACTCTAATTCTTTTTGGAGTTTATTTCAAAGGAGTCCAGTTCTTACAGTCGACTACTTTCACTTGTACTTCCATATGTTTGAGTTTTTCACCCAATTTTCAAGTTTTCTCCACCTTATTCAACTCCCTTGACTTTGTGATTCTGTCCACACTTTTTTCGACTTCAAATGACATGACATTTCTTCAATTCCATGAAAAGCATGAACTTTCTCCAGAACTTTCTCGAACGGTTTCACACCCATTTTCTATGTAAAGAGACTTTTTTCATCGTTTGCAGACGCGTTTTGAGAACTCGGATTCAATCATTCTGAGTGTGGTTGTGTGAGGTGATCACGATAAAGAAAACCTTGAAAAGTGAACGAGGAAGTGATAAAATCGCGTGGGTAAACTCTTAGAATTTTTTTCCTTTCCAATTTTATGAACACCCACTTCCTTTTTCACAAGGTATTGTGTTCAACTGTAAAATTGACAACTGAATGTTATAAGTATATTTTTAGTATGTTATTTGCAGAAAGACGGATTATAGTTTTTCGACACCCCCTCGAGTTTATACCTGATAGAATGGAATTTGTTTTACTTGTTACACTCGCGCGCAGAATTCTATGAGTGGAGAACACCTACGCAAAATTTTGACTTTCGGATAGTCTAATTCTCTTGTTGCGAGCCTACCAGGCGAATATCCAATTTCTTCTAATGTTCTGGTGTATTTTACACGTTACACCCTCTCGACTTTATGCACATTGCACCGCCGCGAGCAGATTTTAAGTATAAAGCAAAATATCTCAAAATACTCCTAAAGCTCATCTTAAACCACTCATTCAAATATTTTCTGGTTCTTATTTGCACAACTTGCACTTAAGGTCAGGTCCAGGTAGGGAGTCGAGAGCAGGAGTTGGAATTATAAATTATTTTGTGAATTGCTACCAAATTCGAGCGACTACTTCTGGGAAATGTAGAAAATGGGAATAGGAATAATTTAGAGATACATGAAATGAAATAGATCAGATAAAGTTGTGTGTAAACCGTTTGAGCAAAAGAAATTCTGCATCGCAATACTTGGTTTACTAGGTAAACGTTACGATAACGTCAGGAAGGAAGGAACACCGAACGGTTGGACAATAGGAATAGGAAGTTGAATGGAGTGAGTGAGTGGGTGCGTCATGCATGCTTGCATGACATCAGGACTATTTACTTTACTGATTGAATCCAAACCTTATCATTAGGATTACATGCAAGGAAATTTCCACTGAACAACGTTATAAAAGGCGTACATGAAATCCAGGAAAGGAGTTCCCTGTTTACTTATTTTGTCTTTTGGAAGAGAATGAGGTTAGACAAATCTAATTAAGTTTAGTCCAGCTGGATAATCTCAAACACAGCAGCCGGTTGTTTATTCTTTACTGAAATTTCCGTAAGAGGACCCGCGTTTTGATCGACGAATGAATGTGTTGTCAAATTATTTGGTCGTATTTATTTACGATTTACCATTACCATTTATCAAACAGTCCTTGTATTGCGAACATTTGTAGGAATTTCTGGAACTTAGTATAGCTGTGCTTTACTCCAGGTCGCTTAAATCATAGAAAACCTAACTCCTCGGGTTTCGGGTATTCCATGTGAAAAACTGTAACCCGAGTCGGCGGACATAAAATAAATTTCTTGGTGATTTTCGGTCTTTACACTTCCAGTATATTTAGCAAGTAAAATTTACCTTTACAATGGTTTTCACATAAAGGTTGTAATTTTTTTTGTCACAGGAAGCAATCACGAGAACGGGTCCATTTTAATACGTTCTGGCATGCCTTGTGAAATATGTGTATAAAAATTTGAAAATAAATGGGTCATAAATCTAGGGGGACCGTAATAATGTTTATGTTGTCAAGATAAGATAGCCTGGTTTTGGTGTAAACCCTGAGTGAGTTCCACGACAATCCTCTTCTGACGCAGCTGAGCTCCGAACACTCACTTACCTTTCCCTGCATGCATTTACTTTCACCGCAAAGAAAAAACTTTTAGTAAGAGTTAGGTGTGAGTGAGTGAGTGTGTTCTGGAAACGTACAAAAGCTCAAATCCTGAGTGCTCTTCAATACAAATTTGCATTTCCAAGTTGAATTTTTTTTTTCTTGGGCAAGTTTAGGTGATATGCATAATCTTATAATGGACTGTATTCGGGTGTAAAAATGAAAAACAAGCTCAGATCTACACAACTTGTACGCTACGAGGTTGAAATCGAAATTTTACATAGGAATACCATCCCTTGTTAGCCGTTCGACTTTTTCTGAGTTATTATTCGATCATAGATGCATAGAAAAATAATACGGTGCTTTCATTTTAGTTTACCCTCGACCCGCTATGGCCGGAGGAAATCACTTTATATTTTCTCAGCTTGCCAAAATAGCGGGGATAAATCTATAGTGGCAGAAATACTATAGTAGGTGGCATTTGTCAACCAGGTTATAAAACGAAGTACGTTATTTCCAAGCTTCTAATATTTAACACTTTAATTAAGTTGACCTCACCTTGAAAGTTAATTAAACGGACTCAGTACACCTGCATTCCGTACTGGAAATTACGTCATTGGTGGCATTGCATCTGCATGACAAAGCAGGTCGGATTTATAATTTATAGCATTTGCATTGGATTGCCTTTATGTTTAAGGGGGTCAAATTTCAAAACTTGAAGCCGGTTGACGACCAAAAATAGGGCTTCATTCCTACCCTACTTTGTCGACGCCTTACACAAATCAGGAGAAAGGAAACTGACAAAATGCAGAGAAAGGATTTTGAATAATACATTTATCCTGTGTACTAATGTATGTATTTCCTTGTGGCGTTGCATGCATTCTGCATTCTACTAAATTATACAATGGGAAAATAAACTTAAAGAGCAAACACCTTCGTCCTCTTTCCATACTAAAGGTTTTTCTTACAATGGGATTCCGTTGCCTCATGATTTCAAAATCTAAAGATGACGTCAATCCTTGCCAAACAGAAA
The DNA here is from genome assembly GCA_034698835.1 of Protaphorura tricampata. NCBI lineage: Eukaryota > Metazoa > Arthropoda > Collembola > Poduromorpha > Onychiuridae > Protaphorura > Protaphorura tricampata. The sequence continues at coordinate 9,196 of JAQGCB010000310.1, forward strand.
TTGAATGCAAGTGGATGTGAAACCTGTCACCGTCACTAACCGTAAACATCCTCATTCATATATCCGGGGAAAGCAAAGCAAGGAACGACGAACGACGACTCGACTGACTCCTATTCATTATTCAAGAGAGAAATCTGAGTTGTTCTTTCAAATTAATTTTCTAAGCGAGTGTTATGGAATTCATTCTAAGCTCATTTTCAATTAGACATGGCTTCAGAACCAATTAAGCTTTCGTTTCTCTCTTACGTCGCGTCGCGTCCGCCCTACTTTCAATCCCATGCAATTTTATTCTACCTGCATAAATTGAATTATTGATTCATGAGAGACGTTGAAAGATACGTAATGGAACCAGATTTTGATGTTGTATTCTCTTATCCACCATTTGTTCTCCGAGTCTACCGAAATTAAGTAATATGTTTGTTTAACTCATTCGTTATTGCTTAATCGGGTGAACGGTTTAGTTTTGGAGAGCAATTTGAGTCCAGGCTCATGTGCCCTATTCATATGGGTTAGGCAATACCAATCTTTTGGATTTTAATCTGTAGCTGGTAGGATTTGACGGCAGGCTGCAGAGAAATGACAACCTGTGTCTATATTTTGCTCTACTCTGCATTGCATCATTAAGTATTCCTTTTTGAAACTACGACTCAAATATTTTCTCTTTTTTGTACGATGACTAATAACGAAGAAGCCAGAGGCAGCCCAGGTTTGAGACCCTTGGATATAGAAAAATGAATTTTAGTTGTGCTGCGCAATATGAACATGAAGTGAAGCATGTGGTAACTGGTAATACAACGGAAACCCCATGAATATTTCCCTTTAGAAAAAGAACAAAGGAATTTTGAAATTTTCCTTGCTAGGGAGAAAGTAAATGTGGGAGACGCAGAAAATCCTTATAAACATTTCAAAAGCCTATCTTGTTTTCTTGGTTAACTCTCATAGATGCAGAAAACAAAGGCAGATGTTGAAGACGAAGCTAAGGAGAAGGAGGAAGCTTACATTGAAAGTTTGGAGAAAAATTTACCAGATGCTGGTCGAAGGGACAAGAAGGGTAGGTGAAAGTAGCATTTGGGAGTGCAGAGAAATCAAAACCTGTCCTAGACGGTAGGGATCGGGCACTGTAAATTTGGTCGCGCGGTTCAGGTGGTCGAGAGACGTAAAAATAACACAATTATGATTGCAGATTATTACCGGAACACAAACAAGAAACTGTCCCTTGAGTTGAAGCCAGTTGTTCCAAGGAAGCCGGAACCCCCGAAGGGGAAAGTTCCAGTTCAACCTCCCTCCTTGGCCGTTCCAGAGAAACCGGTGGAAAAAGTTCCCTCAGGCAGTCGACCCGCAAAGAAGGAAATGGAAGGTCAAATTGTGGAAGCTCAAAGGTCAGCCAGAAGATTCTCGGTTAAACCAACAAATTCCAAACTTTATTCAATTTTAATTTTCTTACATTCCAGACTCCGTCGAAAAACTTTGGTTCCGACTCAAGTTGCTCTCATGAACCGTTCTGGGAAGAAAAATTCAAAGTAGTGGCTAAACGACTGAAACCACCGTATTTATTTCAAAATTATTATTTCCGATAAATTAAATATGGAAATGTGATTTGAAAAGTGACAGATATTAAATTCTTGAAAGCTTTGCACATTAAGCAAGCCAGTCAAATGATCTCGTTAAATCAGTTAATTAGTATTTACAGTACCGCATAGTCACATATTTGCATATTTTTTTAAATGGGAATGGCATTTGTGACGCCAACCAAATAGAGAGAATTCCTAGTGAGACAAATCTGTTTGATTTTGACGATCACCGTTTAGGTCCAGATGGTGCCCCAAAACATTGCATAGAGCTATTAGGATGAACGACTAAGCGTAATTGCAGTATATATGATTGTATTTTGTTTCTTAGATTTTTAATTAGTCTAGATCACACGCTCCACTACACATTCTTATCCTTCCTTGTAATATTAATTAAAGTAGTAACATGATGCAGTAGCATGCGGAGTAACGTGAAACCACTAACATTTGTTCAGCCACATTTTTCCAACCCAACATCGAAATTATGTTTGTAGAAAAAATTTGAGTGAAGAAATTGAATATGCAAACCTGGTTTCATTTCACTCTTTTGAGACTGACTGAGTCTTTTCAAAGTCTACTTTGTTGTTCGTTGTTTTTGGCGTTGGCGTTTGGATTTGGTTACCGGTACTTTCTACCTCAATTCCAATTTAGTATGGAAAATCATCTTACTGCTTTTTCTTACACTCTTAAACTAACGTCAACATGATTTCCTTACTCGCTTTCTCCGTGTATTTGTGTATGTTACTGTATGTATAGGAGTAAGTACCTGAGATAGTGTTTCCGTATCAAATGATATTTTCCCATTTCCTTGGATGTTTGGTGTTTTGGTGAGAAAAATCACCAGAGACGCCAGAATCTATCCCATTTCTCCTTTCCTTCCTTATGTATTGCATGGTTCTTGCTCCTGGCACTTGAGAAATTGGTTTTTCCGCTCCGACATCTGCGGTTTCACCAAAACATCGTGACATCATCGCATTTTCACATGAACGAATAAGCGGAGCATAAGCATAACCCAATTCGGAAAATAATACTGTAGTGTACTTAAACTTTTCTCCAACTAATCAATGGACTTTCTCCAGAAATGCAGTACGTCGTAGTCGTATCTTCGTAATGAGTAAGACTTATGGCAGTTGGAGAATTGAGAGATACGAGACAAGAAGCAGCGATACTATGGAATTAACAACGTGACCAATAATACCAGTCCAGTGCACAATTCAGAATTGACCTTGAGTTGAGTTTCGTTAACGATCTCTAATCCAGAATTCGGCTCATAAAGACATGATACCCGTACTCCTAGTATTACATTTCATTACAATAATCGAATCTAACGTATGATATTTAATACCTGAAGGACTCGCGGTTTGTCCTTTTCGGATCAATGAGTTCCAAGTAGTACTTAATTTTGCAAGCAATAAATTTAGCACACATGAGCACGTGCACTCTTTTCGTACCGCAAGTGCACAAGTTTAACACGTCAGAGTATAGTCAGCTGATACTAGGATTACGTGACAGCTGGCTTATACAAGGTCGTCTGAGCCAGTTGGGCGTCTAGGTCAGGTGCTCATGTCGAGTGTACAGTGTACAGGGTTCATTATCACTGTACGATTTTATTTAGCACACAGGTTGATTTGTTTCGCAATTACATGCCTTAATTATAACTGCGTTGACACACTTCCATTTTATTCGAAGAGGGTGAAAGTGTTTACATCCATTATCCAATTATATCTTAGTCCATTATAAAAATGATTTATTCGATTGTCCGGTCGTCTGAGGTAAACATTAGTCTGATTGGCACATAAATAATTAATCGCTTCATTTCATTTCCAACTTTCCAATCGAGTTGTGTCCTCGTGTCTTATGCTTATGTCTGCGTGGGTGTAATACATTGGTGTGTTAGAAAACACGCCACAAGACCTTTCCGCTTTCGATTTTCTGTTCAAACTGAAATGCTTTGTTATCTGCAAGTCAGATCGTGTTTTCGGTCCAGTATGTGGGCATTTGGCGATTTTACTGGAGGCATATCACGTACGTAGTATTGATTTCTCAGCTCTCGTTAATTAATTCCAGTCGCATTGCTGTGTTGAGGTTAGGCTTAGGCACTGCCAATGAACATTTGCGTGTAAATTAAGGAGCGTCTTAGTACGTGTAAATAGTCGTTTTGTGTGGACTACGACTCTTAAAACACTCCATTCCCAAGAGATTAGTTAGACTTGGGTGAATTACAATTACAATTGTAATTTAATTACAAATTACAATTACGTAACTGTGATTTAATTAATTACTTTAAAGTTGCTTGTAATTGGAATTACTTTTGTTAACTACTAAGTTTGAATGCGGTTTAGGGTATTCAAAGAAAAGTGGTGTTTTTAGTACTGAACGACAACGATTTTGTATTTGAAATTGTAATTTCTATTGTACTTGAATTAATTACATAATATACAGAGTAATTGACCCAAGTCAAGACTCAAATTAAAATAAACTTGAGTGGTCAGGCACGACCAAGCAATTAAGGGAGATATATTTAATATGTATTACAGTTTGGACCGGTTGAAAATTTAAAAAACTTAAAGACTATATTTGGGTCACGTTAATCCAAGACCAAATGTTGTCTTCATGTTACTGCATGTATAGTGTACACCCAAAAAGGCCCACAAGTTAAGTCGTTGACCCTATTCCTTCTAAATAAGCTTATTTTTGCATGTATAAAGTATTCCACGAACCCTAAGCTGATTTATGCATTACACCACCAAAACCACTATCAAAATTCATTACAAATGCAAAGAAATAATATTTCATTTCATCTTCTAAGGAAAAATGAGTTTGTTGTTTTCTCCAGAGCCAACTCCACCCCCTGGACCCGTAGAACTTTCTCTTATCGTTAATGTTTAGCTTTCTGAAACTCCCTCTAAGTATTCTAGGATTTTCCTTCATGTTGGAATTCGAATTCATAATCATGCACAAGGAAAGTAAAGCAGAATAGTAAATGGCACTCATTTCATGTCTAAGCTTTTGCTTTAGCCCAGCCTTACCGTAATTCCAGTTTCATGGAAAGGGCTCATTTAGTAAATTCGTCTAATACTGACTTGGTCATGTTCAATGTACACGTTTCAACATATTATATGGGAAACTAGCCGCCTAAGCTCACATTTTTTAACAAGGAAACTACTTTTAGAGTGAAAACGCGGTCACATCAATAGCCACCAAATTATCGACAGAGAAATTTTGTTTCAGTGCACAATAGTACGTTCAAATTATGAAACATCTATAAAACTGCTAATTAGACTTAATTAATTTTATGTACATATCGAACCATCATATTCGTGACCAGGACACGAATTTCAATAGTTGCAGCCTGATGTGTAATGCAACTACGTGAAAAGTAGTTTCCTCGTGTATGTACCCATGCCGTACTATACGTGTACTGTACGTGTTGAATACTCTGGGCCAACAAAATCGATAAATTTTCTAGCGTTATATCTACAAAAACCGTGGAAAACCTTGCAAACACTATTAGAACTACTACTACTGCGACTGCCACCCCTGCCCTAAAATATTATGAGGGGGGAAAGTACATAGTAAGCAGTTGTATTAAATTTTAATTCAGGAGAAACTATATGTATCCTAGGAGTTATTATACTTTACGTAAAACATAAACCTGCCGGGGGTATGGGGGCATGAGCCCTAGCCATAGCCCTAGCCCAACTTTATTTCACATTCTCGTTTTCGTCTAAGTCTAATGACTAATTGATCCCTCCTGGGTCGTCTGGAATGCTCAAAGCATTACTTTAACGAGTGTTCATCACGGGCACAAATGGCTCATACATTCTACAGTCTACATGAATCTTTTTTTTTGCCAAATGAGGAAGAAGAGAAAATAATTGGAACAATTTTTTTTTATCTGTATTTTTTTATCTATACTTCACATAAAAACCTCCTACATACAATATCTGTCTATCTAATCTATTTCCTAGTATTACCGCTTATGTCATGGGACTAATTTTACTAGTCTGCATGGTAGAATGAGATTCAAACTAATGAGAGAAATTATTAGAAGGGATAACCGAGCAGCAAGCAGTCAGGACGGATTTTTCTGGAAGCATTAAAATTAATCCGCCTTTGGGATTTCCGTTGTTTAGCTTAGTCGTAGGAGAATTATTGCCCGGAAGTTGGAAATGCAAAATTTATGAATATATTAGTAGGGAGGATTACCCATTGGCTTGTTTGGAATTTGGACCGGTGAAAACTGTTATGAACTAATGACAGATTATATACCGTGATAGTAATGAGATGTTTCATCATGGGAGGGGTTGCCTTTGGCATGTACGATACGAGCACGAGGTTCATGGATGACGTAAACCGTTGGCTATTTAATTTTGATAGTACTAGTGTTAAGGAAGGATGAACTTTTAATCGTTCGTAAGAGCCCGTCAGTCTTATTGACTGGATGACGTCAAAAAGTTCGATGTCAATTTTAGATTGTTTTTCTCAAATAACAGAATGACTCCTTGAGATTTTGTTCGATAAGTTCGACCCACGCAAGTTTAGCATGAATAACACGGGATTTCAAAATACCCGATGCCTGGCGTTACAGTCAAGGTAAACTAAAACATCAAAGTGTATGTATTTTGGAATGGGCCATTTTCTATTTGTGTACCCCTATTTCTGACTGCAAGGGTAAACCTGGCTAAGCCTTCATCTTGCCCTCTTTGACTGAAGGATTTGACAAACTTTCACCATTGTGATGTGACAAGAACTGCAGGCAATGAACTGCCAAATGATTATTCCATCAATTTTACTCAAAAATGAGAGCCAATTTAACTTTCGTGTTTGAATCACGTAACATTTTAAATGACATTTACTGATTATGACTGATTCGCGGAAATAATTAATTCATGAAACAATCCCTTGGCATGTTTAGAAACCATTTATCTGTGGATTTTGAATATTTCGTTCCTTCTACGCATTTACGGGATTATAAATTAAAACTGTTGACTTGTCCCAATATATGAATTACATTGGCATCCCTGATCAATAGGAAAATATTTCCAAGGTTGGACAATGGATTTTAATGCGCAAAAGTTGCACGGAAGTATTTTAATAAGTTTTCGTTTTGACTCTGTTACAGAATACATTTTCACGGTCGTCTGTCTGGAATCATGGATGGGCCGGTACCGTACCGTACCATTACCTTGACCAGATTCAATTGTGTTCAAAATAGGATATGCGTCTAACAATAACCATGCGTAGTCTAGTCTGAACTGAAATCATCCGTGAATAAATGAATGTTTCATCTTTACATAACGTAACAAGAGAATCGTTCTCGTTAGTAATATTTCAATGTCAATTCATGAAAGGAAGAAATTCTCTTCTCAGATCAATTTGTCAAGTAACGACCTACTTCTTTTAACCAAACTGAAACGGTAACGTCGACGTGACGGTACAAAACGCATCAAAGCACAGGTGAAAAATTAAACGGTAGTGGTTGTAGTAGCTAGCGTATTGTCTTACATCATTATTTGAGCCGAGCCTTTCATTTGTCATGCTTTACCCTTCCTCTACCCACATCGTGTATTTCTCGGCGGAAACAGTGGGAATTTGGTCTACACCGTTAAAGGGTTACAAATAAGTTTACACGCATGAAAACTTTGCTGACACGCAATAGCATATATTTAGCTGGCAAAGTTAGTTCAGGTGGGCAATTGTACAAGATCCGGTCTTTCAGTCAGGTGGTCTGCTATAAATACTGGGGTATTATATATATCAATCCGGAATATTCAAAGTAGACGGACGGTACATATTTTGAACCCTGTATTGTGAAAATGAAGATGGAGTAGATCAGGTTTCTCCGTTTTCTCTTGTCAATCTCTCGAGGAAAATAATCAAAGGAAAAGGTTCTATGGGAAAACCACATTTTACACTGTAGACCCCGGTAGAGTTAGTTCTACTACGTGCATGAAAGAAACACATTTGGTGTGCATTGTTTTCAACTCACTTGTGTGTTTTGTTGTGTGTTGAGTTTGTAGAACAAAGCACTCCATTTTCGTTTGCTAAATAAATTCCAGAACGGTCTTCCTTCTTTCCTAACACATGGAGCATTAAAAGTTATGTGTAAAACACACAGCACAGCACAGGAAGGACCAGGCTCACGGTGGTGCGATGTGGGCAGTTATCCGCCTCCACACCAAAAATTTTATTTACAGATAGTGTGATAGTGCTCTGGGCCTGTTGTACGTGCTGTATCTGGACAATCTCAAATAAATTAATTTTGGCAATTTAGATCCTTGTATTTTGGAATTGACAGGGGAAGGTGGGAAGTTTTCAGGCTGCACTATTACACTTGCGATTTGCTGAAATAGATCCCTGAAGAACTAGTTTCAGGATATTTTTTTAAAGTCACTTGCAGCGATAGAATCTCTGTAGAATTCTCAAAATCATGACTTTCCCCAAGATTAATTCGCTGATAGTAATATCGCCCATTCGTCCAATTCTTCTGTCTGTCTATAAAAGGCCAGTGGCATGTTTTCGTTTTAGGTCTTTGTTTTTGGTCTGACCGCAGCATACAATATTTATGAAGCTTGTGCAGCGCAGGGAGTCCTCGTGGTGCAGTCCTGTCGAAAAATAACATCCCGGGATGGAAATCTGGAAATGCACTATCATCCCATGTTCGGTTTGTTAGAACTTTCTCCGAGAATTTCCCACCTTCCTTTTCGTAGACCTAAAGAGATGAGAAGGTATTTTCTCTTCATCACTTGGATTCCACATGGGACAATTCTAAACTTTTGAATGGTCTCCATTTATTTCTGATTTTCCCTTGACAATTTCCTTTTGTGTTTGTACAAAGAATGGTTCCAAGGTATCTCGTGGAAATAAAATACAATTTGAAAAATACCAAAAACTTTCTCTCATTTATCTTGTTGTTCGTGTCAGAATGATGCCCAGATTTCACCACACGGAAGTGAAAGTCCTAGTCCTGGTCGTTGTCGTCAAAAAGACACGTCGAGGAATAAGATTCATTCAATACACGTACACTTTTTGCTCATTTTTGTAAATGTCATCGTCAGATTTTGAATAAAATCCTTCATAGAAAGGGATGACAAAGTCGTTGGTTTATTGAAGATGAGATAGCAGGGGACAACAGAAGACACTCGAAAACTCTTTCACTTTATCAGTTAGGAAATATTTTACGTCTTCATGTCGTACAACACTACAAATAGTGTTACAGGAAATGTATGTATATATGAAAGTCTCCAGAGTCATGTCTGGAGTGAAGAACAGCATACATTCAAAAACAATTCAAATAAAGATAGACAGGAAGGAAGGGAAGGGAAGGAGATTATACGATAAGACTATATTATTCTCTTCCCTGTCTATTCTCTTAGCTTTACGTTCTATATTCACAACGAAAAGGAAAAGAAGAGATCCATCGTGTTCAGTAGTGAAAGTTATGTTACGGGCACTTTGTAGAATTTCTCAATTTATGAACCATTACGTCATTGTGAACAAACTTTCTCATTGTAAGCAAATGACCCGCGGGTTTTACCCATGAGTGGAAACTAGTATGTCCCTGAAGGACGAACTGAATTTTAAAATTTCTGTTGCTGCTTACGTCATAGTTTATGGGCAAGTCTGTTTTATTTTACAAAGACCCCGTGTACGTATTCATGTAAAATCTTAAAATAGAGTACCTCAGAAATAATACAAGACTCAGAAGAAAAATCTATTTGAATTTTAAAGATAGTCCATAACACATCCTGTGTATGTATGTACGGGTACGAAGACTATGGGAGAAAGTGTTTGAATTATTCATTAGATTTTCCTACAGCTTCAATTCCAAAGTCTAAGTCTCGTGTCTTCTTTTTTGGGGCTTGCTGTCAGTAAGCATTTCTATCTTTTTGTCTCTTCCAATCTCACCCTGAGCTCTTATGTGAAAGTGAATGAGACTACAACGAGTGTGTTCCGTTTTTATGAACTTCTTCTTCTTTCTACCCACGCCTGGCCTATGAAGTAAAACACGCTACACTACACACGGAATTCTTCATTTAAAGACCATCTGCTCCATTTTCTGATTCCTTCTTTTTTTGGCTAAACTCTTCGGCATGAATTCTACAAAGACTATATACGAATGTGTTCAACAGAGTCTGGAATCCTCCGTGTGGAACTCAAGTACTTCATTAACCGGATTATGTGTCACTGGAAGAAGCAACAGGGGTCAGATGTCCATATGTTCCAGCACAGCAGTAGAAATGTATTACATTGAAGCGTACCGAAAGCCCTTGCCTCTTCACTATGATATGAGATCGATTTCTCGAGCAGATATGGCGTACATTGCATAATTTACGCCCAGAAGATGCATACATACAGTGAAAGTCCCAAAGTGAAAGTAATGATCCAATTGGTAATTGATTTTATTTTAATTTTTTCCAATAAAACTTCGAGGACCGAGGAATAAGGATATTTTTTTAATAAGAGAAATGTTTGTATGTACGTACGAAAGGAAAACACAAAATTTAAAGCAGTAGTAGTACACGACAAACTAATACATTAACCTAAATATGTATGTTATAGGAAATTCACGCACAATTAAAAAGTAAGTCATAAAAGAACGAGACAAGGGGCGTCATCGCCTACGCTCATTTTAACTTGCAGTAACTGAAAGAAAATATGTATGCATTTATTTACAGGAGGGTAGAGGTCAATCGTTCTATTCTTCATTATTATGTATTTCTGTAATGTACGTATTACATTTTTTACATAAAACGACTAAAAACACTATATAGTCACATTAAGAAATTAGATCCACTATTTATTTTATTCATCTAAAATTTTAATTTTTAATAATGCTTAATCTTTGGTTTTCTGTACGTCCGTATATAATTATAACATTTAAGCAAAGCAAAAATGAAGTACAATTTTGGACAATAATTTGTTAATTAATTTGAGAACTAATTAGAATTATGAATTACAAGCACGATTATATCTCCTTTCTTTGACTTGACTTTGTTGAGGGCAGCAGCGTCTAGATAAAGTCTGACAACTATTTTACAAATTGGTTTCACTCCTGGAGATCGAGTCCTTCAGCGTTTTTTGATGTTATTGATTGTAGAAAAGTGCGTATTCAGGTCGTTGCGTTGTCGGAACTCAATTTTGAGGAATGAAACCAACTAGAGTACAGTTATAGTTCAAAATGCCCAACCAACCGCAAACCATTTTATTTCAAACACGGACTGATGGTCGGCCAGTCCAGATTATTTTAACGTGCCAGAAATAGCAGCAAAAGAATTCTAAAGATAACAAAATCCAAATCAATACAATTCTATTTTTGACATCAATAATGGAATCCGCCCTACGTTAAGCTATTTAGCTACAACATTTTGTGAGAAGACATCGAGTCACATGTACATGTACTGTAATACTAACGCCTACACACATATAGCCAATAAATCTGTGTTGAAAAATACTGACTGACATGAGAAATCCACTTATTTTTAAATTTAGATTTAGGTTAGGAGCTTAATAATAGACAATTTCTTAGAACAAATGATGACGACAGACAAGGATAAGGACTAAGAACTACTTTTTATAATAGGTTTTTGAAAAAATATGACCGACCACTCATACAAAATAGGGAGTGAAAGTGGATGATGGCTTTCTCTTAAAATCTTCCTTTCTCTTACCAGCCGAGCAACGGAAATATATGTACAATGTACAATGTACTTTTACTGTAGTATCTTAAGCACCATATTTTTCATTAATTGTAGTCTTACACGATTAGCCACCATAAGTTCAAACTCAAGTCCATTCGTTCCTTTTCATAATAATTCGTCTTGTGAATTAAACACTGGATTTCACATTATATTACTGTAGTACCTGCATGTAAGCACCCATTCATGGGTTTCAAGAACAGGTGCACCTGACTTTCACTTTATTTCATTCGGACGCTTTCTCATTCCACTCAATCAAAAAAAATTCCCACGACGAACCGACTGACTGAACAACCCAATTCATTATAAAACCTTATTACACACGCAAAACCTTGAAATGAAATGAAATCAAGACAAGCACCTGGTTCAATGTGAAATTTAAACGTGTACGGGTCGAAGAGTACGTCAGCCGTTCTGCAATTCATTAGGACTTGACACGGAGTTGAAATTCGTCGTCCAAGTCCAAGGCCCTTATCTCAAACAATAAAGATTTTAAACAAGTCTCTTGTTTTCTTCCTCCAACATGCAAAGGTCAACTTGGAAATTAATTTGAGATTTGACTGGGGTGATTAATTTATGGTGGGTCCGGAACCCGAACATGGTTGTTTTAACCAGACGGTCATTCAGAAATTTCACCCACGACTCCCGAGCCGGACTAAGACAATCCCTGGCTTAAGAAAATTGATCTATCCCTGCTGTGCATGCATTTTTACAGAATACAATCGATGGTCTTGTTACGATTGTCACGAGGCAGACGATAAGATATAAAAATTGCTAATTAAACAAAGGAATGGATGGGCCACGTGTCTACCTGGAATTTTCAGGCCTATTAATCTTGTGTACAATAATATATTTTATTTCCTGAGGTATCTGTCATGCCACGAATGCCACAAGCAAAAGTGCGAAATTATTCCACTCGTTAGTACGTAAATCTTCTGACTCAAAAAGTTTTAATGAATTCTTTCCCCTGTTGTGTGGTCCATTGCTTTTCCTAAAATTCTGGATTTGCATGTTTAATGTCAACATTTTAGTGGACTTTTTACTTCAAAAGTATTTAATTCTAGGAATCTGGGCCATGTTCGTCACAGGGTACCTTTGGGAATCATTTGTCCTGGAGTTAGTTAAAAACATGGTGGGTGTTCTATGAAATACTTAGCACACACAATTGTCTGACAAGGGATTGCATTCACATGTAGAAAGTCTGAGATTTGACAATTTTTTGATTTCCCACTATTAGCCCATGATCAGACTCCTCGATTTTAGTGAGAGAGAGTAAACGACACTGGCGATATATCTAAAGTTTTTGGTAATAAAATTAAAATTTATCACCCGACAAAAAATCACCTGGATCTAAATTTTGCATTTGAATACAATCCCTTGTGAGTCTAACATTAGATTATGGAACCCACAATCCACAGTTACTTTTATAATTCAACGCTGCTGATGCCTCAGGGATTCGGATGGAGTTCTCTTCACTTCAGACAAAAACCTGGAAAATTTTGGACTGAATTGGCCCCCAAGTCTGTTTCCCCATTAACTCTCTCTCTCTCAACTCATTCAGTTAACTTCACTTTCAACTACTTTCTACCCATTTCTCCCCCCTTTGTTGAAATCCAAACTTTAGACTAAACCTCAAATGTGGAAACTTTTCCGATTATCCCCTTATAGTGTGATGTAATTTTGTATGGAATGTTTGTTCCTAGAAATATCTGTCTAAACTTCTGTTCTTTTCGGACGAGCCGCATTGAAATAATCATTTTAATTTTCAAAACCGTGCAGTTGTAGTCCCAGTCCGGCGGGGTGTGCGAATATGAAAATTCAGTTTCCTTTGTCCAGACAATTTGGAAATTTCCATTCATTAAAAGGATATCTAAATTTAAAACTGTAAGTAGATATTCCCAGGATAATGAACTCTAAAAGGTTAGATATGCATTTTTTTGTTTTCCCTTGTAAAGGAGGATATCACATGATTAAGTTCTGAAAATTTCAGTCGCTTCTTGGACTAAATTTGAAAGATAAGAGAACATTTAGAATTATTTCCGCTCTTCACGAATGAATGACTTGACTTTATGATATGTCATGATTCTGCAATAAGCAAACATTGCTATTCTGGTCCAGGTTCATTTGGACTTTTGAACGTGCCCTCGTAGCCCCGGTCAGTATAAATTTCCTGATCAAATTACCTTGGAATCTTTCCTATTTCTCTCTACCATCCATAGAATTTAAAAAATTACAACTTCAGCAATTATTTTGAATAGAAAATAATCTCTCAATTTCCTATTTTCACACAAACCCGCTTTCTCCCAGTGCAGTACTTTCTCCAAATACTTTCCAAACTTGTCAAACTGAGTCCATCAAAAAAATAATTAGGCGGGGAACAATTTAATTAAATAATTGAGGAAATAGTACGTCTTAAAGTCAAGAACGCAATCGAATAACCCTTCCCTATAATTTCCTTCAAAGTGAAACAAAATAGTTAATTTTAGGGCTCGTCCACCCACACACCCACACATATCCTTTGCTTTCACTCACCCACTCTACACAATAAACACTACAGCAAATTAGTCAATTAAGAGACTCGATTATATACCAATAACCATTAACTACTAATTCACTATAATCTACACACATTAGCAATAGGGGGTATGTAAGGTATGGTACTGCGGAACATCGACAACAAATTGTGTGTGTTTTGTTTAATTAGATTAATTAATAATTTAAGTAAGGATTGATATGATTTTTGGAGTAGTTTTTCATGTACATGTTTTTTTATGATATGCCAGTGTATGATACGTTTACGTTACATTACGTTCAATTATAATAATAATTAATACAATACTTAGATCGTTTTTTTTAAATTGCTGAACGATGATATGACGTTGATACTGCAAGGAATTTAGAATTTTCTACGGTATATGCATATACTGATTTGATTAGTTTTTTATAGTTAACCTAACTACCACATACATCAATTTAGTGTTAAAAATATTCTAAATACCTACTTTAAATATGTGTAGTTGTAATCGTAGTCCTCTACTTATGTATGTATGTATCTAATTACGTAATCCATAAAATTGGAAGAAGGAATATATTTGAAGTCATCAAATAACAACAGAAATTTTGGGGCAAAAAACATTCAAAACCGAATAACTTCGACATTAGACATAAATTTTAGGAAGGAAATAATTTAAAAAAAGATACGACGACGATGACAGTCTGATTTAATCATGGAGCTGCTGCTGTTAAGGATTTTTTTTCTTCTCTTCTTCTAAGTATCAATTATGTTGTGTTGTTCGGAATACTTGTATGTATGTATCTGTTTCTGTATGGATGTATGTTTTTTTTAGATGAGAGTGGAGGAAATGGTCTTTTTAATCAAGAAATCCTGTATTGACAAGCCTTTCAAGAAAGAAACGAACATCTCCAATTTCCGAGTCCTTGATTCCAAGTGACTTCAACATTCCCAAGTCTCCATTCTCAACGGCCACAAAGACAGATCTAAGGTTCAAAATAATATTTTTTATTTTTATTTTGGATGGTCCGGAAAATGTAAGCCGATTCAATTAAGTGAGTAAATGAAATCAGGTCCGGTCTAAACTTCTCAACGTAACAAACATTTTATGTTGGACTTGTGATTTTGAAGTCTTTCTGTCTGAGCTAAAACGAATTAGACAATCGGAGATTAAACTCAAGCTTTAATCTAACCTAAGATGGTCCAAGTCACTCCGGAGTAAATGAAGGGCTGCCCCAAAATCCTCAATCGTTTGTGACTCTGCAAATACAACATACAAAAGAAAAGGATTAGAAATATTGAGGTGGAAGATTGAGTTCGTCAGGGTGGTCAGATCTTAGGCATGTCACAGGATATATGTCAAACCAATAATAATCAGCAGTGGATAGGTGAATTCTATAAAAAATTCTTAACATTTTTGTTTCTGCCATTTTCTGGTAAAAACCTAGAATCTTTCCAGAATTTTCATATTTTACACCGAAATGAAAAGTCAATTATCTAAAGTGCAAACTTTTGTACAATACGCATATCCCGAGTCCCGAGACGTTTCCACCAAAATGTTTGACACCTTGTCTGAAATGACTTGCTACCAGTGACAGATGGACTCTGCACTTCTACTTGACTGTCTCCGCGCCAGAAGGACAGAGTATCGGA
>JAQGCB010000311.1:0-24616 GCA_034698835.1 Protaphorura tricampata
GGTTCTACAAAAAAAAAGTATACTCACTCACACACAGTAGACTCCACAGCCCAACTCATTCAATCTAATTTAGACCTACGTAGACGTTCACGAAGTGAGAGAGAAAAAAAAATCATTTCTCATTTGTTCAGCCGGTAGTCGGTGGAAGAACTCATTTAGTCCACACACTATACTAGAAAGAAGGGGAAAAAAGAGTTAAAGAACTCTATTTCCACCTCAGCGCTATTCTCCTGCACTCCATGACACTTTTATCATCATCATACAACGACTACGACTACGACTACTTCAACTACCTACTTTTTTATTCGGGCGTTATAATCTCTTATGTTCTCTTTTTTTTATTATCATTCTCTCGTTTTTTTTTTCTCTCCGAATAATACGAATACGAAATGAAATACAAGTGCCGTCGTGCCGTTGTCGTGGAGTGGAAGTGCAGTCATGTGAATTCGATTTCTTTCCCTTCTTTACTAGCTTTCAGCTTTTGAGCATGCTAAATTCCACACAATGCACAATGCACAGTGTCGACTTTTTTTTTACAAGGGAAAATTCTAACTTCGACACCCGCCCTTGTGTCTCTGCCCTGTCTGTAATAATAGCACTCGCACCCATGTCGTCTCTAGTAGCTAAAGAGCTATCTCTTTAATAGACTTATTATGCATGCATGTGTGCCTGTAGTTGCATTTTCTTCCTTCATAATGTCAACTCCCCTATCTTATAATACAACTCTAGAGGAGACTAAACCCAGGAACCCAAAAACTAGCTAACTGTCTCCATCTCATCTCTCAAGTGTACAAGTGGAGGCATTTATTCTCCCCATTTCACATTTTGAACAGCGTTCCGTTCCTAACTTTCAAGTTCAATCTCATCTTCCTTTCCTTTCAAATGTATGCATGCGTATGTATGCATTGCACCCACCACACCACTGAACGGAATTTAACTCTGCTGATATTACATGCATCCATGGTTCCATACATAAATACATTCAATCTCCCTCCACACCCAAAAAG
Source organism: Protaphorura tricampata (assembly GCA_034698835.1). Lineage (NCBI taxonomy): Eukaryota > Metazoa > Arthropoda > Collembola > Poduromorpha > Onychiuridae > Protaphorura > Protaphorura tricampata. The sequence continues at coordinate 1,008 of JAQGCB010000311.1, forward strand.
CCCTGTGTGCCTGTCTAACTTTAAAAATAGACGACGAGACATATCCTCTCATCTCAAAATCCGACTGCTGTTAAGAATAAGACGGAGAAGGAATGCATGGCATGGGTGTTTCATCTCAAATCATCCTTACACTCTGTTCTAAAACTTGAAGGTTCAATGGAATTTTGCACCAAACACCAACCAAAGTAAAAGTAAAAGGAACGAGACAGACGTACGTCGTAACATTACATTAGGGTGGGGAGGATGGAATATCCAGAAGAGAAAAAAAAACTACCAAAAACCCAAAACCAAACCAACACTTTGACTCTGACTCTGTCATCCACATTCTTGTTTAACAAGAAAACAGACCCAGCCATCCTCAACTTTACTCTTATATAGTATGTATACCATATGAAAGAAAGAATTTAGGCAAAAACTATATGCATATAATGCGTATATTCACATTCACGTATATATACAACTTCGTGGTAACGTCATTTAATTTCATCCGCATGTCCTGCCTGTCCAGTCCACATTATATGCATGTATTATATTATAAAATGCTTGAGTTGAGTTGAGAACGTAACGTAAAGTCCGGTATAAAGTAAGTTAACTTTGAATCCTTTCCTATATCCTTATCCTGTGCATGTGCATGTAATGTAATGTATAAATTGAAAGAATAACGAAGGGAGGAAGACAGACCAAGTCCATCCAAAGACAAAAAAGGGTTGTATCTTGTACACAAGATGCAACGATGGTGATGGGATGCCATCAACATCGCCTCCTCGCCTTGCAATGCAATTGAGATGACATTCCATTCTACCCTAACACTCTGACTGCACGGCAAAATACAATACGAGACAAGATAAGGCTGCTCCTTTCACGTTCAACCTCACTCACACAACAGAATACAAATCTAAAGCTTATAAAATTTAAAACCAAATAAAACACGGATTAAACACCAACACCGTATAACATCCCCAATCCCTTTCTATTCTAATATCAGATCTTACAGCAACAACCAACCCGCACCCACAATTGCATTCCTTGAGGGTGTTTTGAACAACCTAGAAAATAAATTGACGACAATAACACTTCAAATATACTCCAGTTCATAAAGTTGGGGTTGTCAAGTGAAATTACCTGATCTCGTGGTCTGGTGATCATGAAAGCCAGTTTCGATTTATTCCCAATTCATTACCTTATCTATTTTCTCTTTCTAAAGGTACTAGATGTTTAAATTAAACCATCGAACTTTCTCGACAATTTAGAAATGATTTTTCTACTAGTTATAGTGCCAGCAGCACATGAATTTCACACGCCATCGATTATTTGTCATAATCGTGTCCAGTGGGGGTATGGAGTACTCTCACACCCTATGCCCACCTTATCCCCAAATCCGTCATCCCCTTGACACACCGGATTACTAACCCTCGTAGCAGGAAATACTACACATGAGTCTTTTCTTTACTACTTTCCTGAATGAATTGAAACGAGACTGACTTACTAAGAAAGCAAGCTGTGAGAAAAAAAAGGAATAAATAAAAGAAAGACACAGCACACAACAGCAAAGTACAAAATCCACCTATGAATTTTTTTTTCAATCCTTGCTAGACTAGAATGATTAAATGCCTTTCTCAGCGTGACAAGACAAAAACGTCTTCATAAAACATGTAGCATGTAGCACGCAGAGAGCTAATAATACTTAAAAAACTTATGTGTAGCTTAAAAGTCAAGATTCTACCTACACCCATCTCATAATCATATGTACGTACCTTCATTTCATTCCCTTCCATTATGGTAATCTCATTATATTATACAAACTCATTTTGTCGCATCAATGTCAATGGCATCGCATGTCCCTGTCTTGACATTAAATGAATGGCCAAAATACTCCCTTCCCTCCAACAACAGTTGACAACTAATCTTACGTGAGTAGGTTGAAGAGTCTCAAACTCACTCAACTTGATGTATGTGATGTGAAAATGTCATAATTATGTGAATACTCGTAATTTGTAATGAGAACACAAGACAAACTCAAACAGAGATACACTCCCACAGACTCTGACGAGGGAGACACCCGCAGTGTTCAAAGCCAACAGACCCGACACATTTATTATGACCCGTTGTAGACAGCACTCATAAAATAGTCATAGAAAAAGTGATCTGTTTGTTGACATTATAATTAATTCGGTGGACTATTGGAACCAGTGAGATATTTCCTCTGATGAGAGTTGACAATTTTTTTTATATAATTCTTGATTTTTCTAATATCATGGATTTTTTAAAACCCAAAACTTGATACACACTGGATATTGGATACCTCCCTCGTGAGTGAGCCGGTTTCAAAATTGATCTACTCCTCTAACAAACAACTAAACTGCCTCTCACATATCCGATTTCTTAATATACTTTAAAGTGACTATGCAGTTTGCAGTAAGCAAATAAATTCCCGTAATGCTTCAATAACTCACTGTGAATTGCCTGCCTAATTCTATTTAATGGGAAGTCGCTTTTTCTTGCCTCTTTCCTTCCTTCCTTCCTTTGGTCTTGCTCAGCTAATTTCTCTCTCCCCCCAAATAAGTAAAGACTCTTGCCGTATTATTACATCTGTTCAATTCATTAGAAGGCAGGGCTGTTGTTGTTGTTATTATAGCAAAGAATGGGTTTTGACATTATGTAGAATTTACAATTTACACACATACAAAAATGAGATACTTAGGCTAAATTAAATGTTTAACCAAAACCTCCATTAGTAGTCTAAGCTTCATTACCCCCTTCTTCCTTCCACTATTACTTTTCTACACAGTAGTAGTGTACCCAGGTTGGGTTTGAGGAATGGAATACACAACAACACGACCCTCTTTAGCAATAAAAGGCACAAGACAAGACACTCACTTGACTCTAGCAAAATTTTCCAAGAAAAATTGCTAATGCAACGTGAAATGAATGGTTGGCTTGAGGCCACGCGGCCATAATATGTAAAGGATTGAGCAACTTCAAAGGAAAAAAAAAGACTCAAACTCAAGCTTAAGAGACAAAATAGACAAATGTGACTGCCTTAAAAATAGGCAGACATGCATACACAAAACATAACCTAAGCCTATACCATATCACTTTCGCAAGAAACATGAGTATGGCTAAAGAGACAGGCAGGCAATTTTTTAAACATGGTTTTGAAGTGTATATTATCCAATTCACTACTTAAAAAAAACGATACACATGATACACTTTGAACGTCTTAACTACCAGTCTTGGTTGGTTCATGAAAAATTACAATTAATTCTCGCCCCTGTCTCATAGTTTACATAACGAGGAGAGTGAGTCAATAAATCTAGTCACTAGTCAGTCATTAATTTAATACGTCATGGTCCATTAATACAAACACCAAGACGCTAACTAATAGTCTAAATTGTAAACTATTAGCTTTAGCTGCTTATCCGGTCTACCTGTGCTGGGCTGGGCTGTGCGATTATTTCTTGAACACATGTTAACCACGACTTACATTGGCTTAACAATTTAGTTGGACAATGCAATTACATTAGAGCCTTACAGAATCTAAACATCTTATCGCCATCTTCATCGCAATTTTAAAGTGGAGAAAACCCACCCTCTTTGTTTTTTTTTCGCCAACGTATAAACATTAATAAAACACCAGAGCACGAATTAGGTATTTGTCAATTGTCATTATAAAAAAAAAGATTCTCTTCTCTCCCTAATAGGAAAATAGGATAGCTTCGTCCAAGTCATAAGATAACCACCCTGCATGTCTCTACCGTCGTCTACCCGGAGTGAACTAATCTAATCTTTTATAATGATCTCTCTTACCTTCTTTGTGTATGCTTGCATGCTTACACATGAACATCCATGGAGGCAAAAGAGAAGAGAGATAACAATTCCATACTATTATTCCCCTGCCATGTCATGCAAACAACTCGCTTTATCATCATCAAGTCTTTTTAAAAAAATAGAGGTGTTTATTCGCCATCCACACAGTTGCAATCTTCTTCTCCACCTCACCTTCTCATAATATAAATCTAATATGATATATCTAAATTGTACAGTACACAAACACACACAGCTCAACACTCACTTCAATTTAGCAAAAACCCCATCATCCATTTGCCATCTCTACCCTTCTAATGCATTTTTTTATTCGCATTCGCAATGCAATGCTAGACTAGAATGCAAAATGCAATTTCAACCATGAGAATGAGAATCCACTCCACTCCCTTCACTCTAAATTCAAGTTCAAGTTCCTTTTACTTACACACAAGAACATAACATAGCATAATATTCCATTTCATAGCATGTGTATTATTCTAACCCTCTAAAAACGTTAACCAACCATTAGTATGATCTCATCTTCACGACTTTTACAAGATGAGAGGACAGGACAGACAACTGAGGGAAGTTAAAGCCAAAGCCATTTCATCCCCTACCTTAATATCTATCTAAATACTAACATACACACATAGACAAAAAAAATCATCATCTCCATTCCTTCAACTTCAAAAAATGAACTCACGCTCTATGAGATGCATTGTTACACAGCATGAGACTTACGATACCTTCTACTGTACTTCTTTAATATGCTTAACAGAATAAAGGAGCCGAGGTCTACGCTCGTATGCTTATGATGGTTGTCCTATGATCGTAAAAAAATCATTTCGAAAGATCAGAGAAGTAGAAGACTTCGACTGTAGTCTACCTACGTACCCTAACAAGGGATTCTATGCAGATGTAAAAATTAGGACTGGAATCACTCAATCCGACCACAAGCTGGAATTTCCTGTCCCCATTGTCAGGTCACTTTAAACAATTAACCGCATGAAAATTAGCCTGACGTAAATTTTACATCTGAATATTGTCCCTTGTGAGTCTGAAGCCCATACCAACCATGGTAATAGCTTTAGGGACAATTATTTTATTCTCTCGATTACATTAACCCCTTCCTCTTATTCCATTCCATTCACCGATCCGCTTGATCCATCCAGTTAAAGTTACCAACCAAACTACCTCCTGACTTTGCCCGTATAACATAACATAACATAAATGCTCACGCTTTTTCTTAACCATTCCATTGCCAGTTACCACTCCATCCATGGCTATAAAAGTAATACAAAACCTGGAATTAAGCTTATCAATGTAACATCTATCCTCATGCTTGCGTCTGTCTGCCCACCTTTTCTGTCATAGCCATAGTCATAGCCACAGCCAAGCCGAAGCCGTATAAGTAGTACAAGTAGAATGGACTCGTTTTGTACATATGTACTTCAATTGTCTGCCCTACCGACTTTTTTCTCATCCCCGCCCGCCCGCTTCATCCATGAAATCTTTACATGAAGCTGACAGGATGTCCAATCACGACTTTTCACTTTACTAGAGAAAAAAATTCAAAGAAACGAAAGAATTCTTTCTTTCGGAAAAGAACAGAATGTCCTAAAAGTGTGCACCTGGGATTTTAAGAAATAGACAGACAAACCATGCATATCACTACTACTACTGTGTAGAAAACTTGAACTTAATTCAATGCTATTATTTATGTGAGGAGCTACTTAACATTTGCTTGCATTTGCATAGTAGTGTGTTTCCTAAATCCAGAAAAAAAAATCATAAAACTAAGAGAGCAACCAACCTTGACAGGAATTGCTCACCCCTCGCATCAAAAGGAATAATGATCTTGAGAATAAAATAAAAGTTCATTTCACTGGTTTCACACCACATCCTAACATTAAAGTAACATGTATGTAGTCACAAGTCACATTATATGAAATATTCCATTCCTCTCTCCTGGTCGTCCAGTCCAGCCTGGGAAAAAAAATTACTCACTCAAACTAACTAAACCGAGATGAGAAAAAAAACTAAACTATACAATAAAAACAAAAATGAAATGAAATGAATGACCGAACGTCTCTTTGACTTTGAAGCGTTTGGCCAGAGAGAGAGAACAAAAGACTTGTCAAGTCTTCGCCTATTGCCTTCTTACATTTCATCCCATCATTCCTATCCCATGCTAATAAACTCTGTACTTACACACTTAATTTACTCAATTCCTCGCAGTCGCATCCTCTTCTTCTTTCACATTCTCAACATTTTCAAATTGAACATAAAAAATTGAATTAACCTCCACCTTCTCTACCACCAAGCTAGGTTATGGCAACAAAACAACCCTTCCCTCCCTTTATCTCCAATCTATCCGCACCCAAATAAATTTTTCTAATGATGATGAGATGAGATGAGCTGAGAAGTGAACATAAAACAGGTTTATATCAACAAACAACTGAACTGAACTATGTACGTACAACATCAACCTAAGAAAAACTTTAAATGTAAAGTGTAATGTGAATGTCAACGAATGATTTATTGTCTTCTTCATGTTCGTCCAACATGAGACACTCAAAAAGATCGCCGCAAAGCAACCCATCAAACATTTCATTTTTGTCCCCAATGAACCCTTCCTTCCCTTGACAAGTACACTAAATAAATATTATTCTGCACGCTGACACAAACAATGTACAATACCAAATACAATGCAATACCGTGACCAAAAATGCAATAATAAGTATAATGTTTAATGTGTGTGTGTGTGTGTATGTCTGTCTAGTCTACAAGAAAATTCTGATTTGGGCAAGGGAGAAGAAGAAGAGACATCACTTTTTCATGTTAGTGACGGGATTCATGAATAACCAAATCAATTCACAATTCACATGCACCTGCATGAGCAACAATAACAACAACATTCCGAACATTCAATTGACAAGGCAAAGTCTTTAGACAACTATGTAGGAGTGGCAAACGTTAAGAATCAAGCTCCTGCGTATAAATCCCTGGGCAATCGGTAGAATGGAATTTACCAATTTCGGTTGATTAGGACAAGAAGGTATGATAAACAATTACATACACTTTCAAGGTTAACTCACTCGTGGGCGAATGTATATAATAGCAATAACCGTCACGCTCCCCCTTTTTTTATTTTTCTGAATCTACGAAATGACGAACTAACATTTACCGGTATGGCCCCCCGAAGACTATCTGTAAAAAAATCGATTCTACCTTACTGTTAGTAGCGCCATTTTAACCAACCTGAAATGAATTCTTAATTTACTCAGAACTTTAGTGCATAAAGTCAAAAGTCAAGTAGAGGACCAAATGGCCAAATCCGCCTTTGCATCTTCATACCGCTCAAAAGAAAATTCTCTTGTGTGATGTGATGTTTCATGAATTTTAAAACTCAACCACCCTTCATGTTATGTTATGCACTCGACTTGTGCAGTGCATCAATCTGTTCAACTTTGTTAAGACCTTGGCGTAAACACATAACATAAGAATTCAACATTACATTTGCATAACAAATGCGTACGTACACATATGAAGAGTAGTAGTATCCATCCATACAGACAAGTGCCAAACGCTAACGAGAGTAGAAGTAGAGGTGATTAAACTAAAACCTGTGTCTGTCTAACTCTAACCATCTATGTCTAAAGCTGGGTGTTTGACGTTCAAGTTGAAGTGATTCCTTTTCTTTTCTATAACAATATTTTATTTACGATCTAACAATGTACTGGCAGAATTGCAGAATGTAATGGAGAACATCCTTTTCTTACACCATGATATGATATGATATGATATGGTCATAGACTCAGACTCTCACACAGGAGTCACAGACGACGGAATGATTAATGATCCGGACTGGCTTGTCCTTCTTCGACCAAACTTCATCTGCTTTGTCGGTCTTCTTCGAACTGAATAACAAGACTTTTAGCCAAGTAAAAGTCACACTCGTTGGAATTTATTGTCTTTTAAGTAAAACAAAACTTTACGTAAGAAAAATCTTTCACATTTTCCAAGGAGAATTGGAAGGGTTCGAAATTCGATTAGTCACGGATTCATGGAGATGAAGAGAGACCTAAAGGTCATAGGCACAACCACAATGCACACATGCATGCAAGCCATAGGGAACTTGAGATGTTTCTTCAATATTAAGTAAGGAGGGGAAATGCACAGCCAGCACGTGAGTTTTTACAACATTTTTCCCTCAACCAGAAAAACCAAACCTAATACCTTAAAGACTCGTGTCCGTGACTTAAATTTCTTTCTAGTTTCGTCGAGATTAAGATATCTCACATCAAGACCGGCAATTATGCTTTCTTTGTGAACGAAACGAAACGCAACAAAAACGAACGACCAAAATCAAAGATATTTATACCAAAACTGGTCCGCAACACTATTGTGATTTAAAAATAAAGTTGGTGCTATTTTTTATTGTTTATTTCGAGTATAACGTAAGAGCAACACCAAAGATTCAGGAAAAGTCTCTGCTCTAAATTCTAAACTGTTAAAAATCTGGGAGAGACACCACAATAAAATGGTATTCAATCTCAATCATGACACAATAAAATAGAAGTATTACATGTCTAGAATCGAAAATGATGATGTAAGTAATTTGTATGTATTACAACTTCAACCCAGTCGTTCAACACTTGGAATGATCATTAAATCTTGAGGAACTCTATAATTCGGTGAAAGTGAGAAATAATACTTCAATAAATCATCCATCACCAAAAGTGCCGGCACGTTCTCAACAGGAAATCTGATATACTTTATCCTTTCATTTTAGACCATCCATTACTAGTCCCATAAATAACAATACATGGTATTATCTCAACTTGAGCTAACAACAGGTTAAGTCAGAGGGCAATCCAATCCAATACAAATTCAAACGTATGGCAGAAAATCATTCTTTCCTTTCCTTACTTACACACGCTAACCTTGACCTCCCTCTCCCATCTAATATTTATTGACTTTAATAATCCTGTCCACAAAAAAAAATCTTTCTCACAACTGCTTCAATACAAGTTAACTATCGATGAGCATGCAAACTCATAATAATAACACAAAATTCAAAGAAACAGGAACACCTGGCTCTGCTAATTAGCAAATTAAACTGCCCACCTGCTAATAAAAATCCCTAGGGCTTCGGCTTTATCCTTTCGATTAGTTTAATTTTCAAGAAGGCAGACAGATGATAACCTGTAATTTAATCAAAACTACAGTGTAGTTACCAAACAATCTGCATTCTGGAAGACCTCATGGGCTTTTAGTTTATCAACTCTATGTTACAGCTCATGTAAAGTATTTTCAAGTCATGAGTATCATTCCGCCTTCCCATTGGTTTAAAACGATGTTCAATTAATAAAAAATGTTTAGATTAGAGTTTAGTGAGTCTATTTTTCAAGTAGGTGTAAAGCCAAAAAAGGGGGACTCGGAATGTTGAGTCAATAATCATTTAGAGGTACTTTCTAACATAACTGGCCTAATCTCCAAACAGAGTCGACCATTAAATGCCCATAAACTTTTTGTAAAGCAAAACTACCAATACCAATTCAAAGGACTGTAACATATAAAGAAAAGTTTGGAGTCATAATATCATAGCTTTACATTCCATTACACCTAACTAGCACGTGTAACTCATCCTCAAAGTCCCAAAAGTCCCCACGGAATACAATACAACATCACCACCACCGCCCAATTTAATTTCAAGTTACCTTTCACACCACAACAATTTCATTTCCCTCAAGTAAACTTTACACTTTTCCGCCTCCACACTCCAGTCAATGTATGCAATTATCCACCTAGACACTTAACCCTTCCTTACGATACTACATTAAATAAAGTTCTTTCGTTTTTTTTCTTCTTCTTCATGTTTAACTAACTGATTTCTTTTTTTATTTGATTGGATGGTCAGACTTGACTTGGACACTCACATGTGCAAGTGCATGTAAACTATTACTATATACGAAGAAACTTCTACCTGACTCGAATTTTAAAAATTCAAGATTCAAACAACGACAATGACAATGACATTTTATAACCCGCTCAGGTCTTACCAGTCACTAGGATTATATTTTATTCATTTCATTACACTTACACTTAATGCTGGCTCAAGCACATTTACCCATTTATTTGCCTACTCTTCTTACTATGATCTTACAACATCCAAAACATCGACATCGACAGTTTTGACAGTCAACACAGAGTATTTTAATGATCCAAATCTTTCTTCATTAATATACCTGACTTGTTCATTTCATTCAGACACCGACTAGACGATGAATGACAAGCCTCCAGCATCAACCAAACCAACACATCAAGATGAACGCGAAAAGAATATTTAATCTTAATCTTGCGTTCTTTAAGTCAAGCTCCGCTTGAATTCACAACAATGCAGGTTTGAGCAAGTAAAGTATACACGCATTGTGTGAGTAACCAAGCAAAACATGTAAATGTAATCCGAATCTAACAGATGCGATGCAACGAGTACATTCACAAACGCACAAAAAAAAAGTAAAATCAAATTGAGCTCCAAGGCCGACCACAAATCCACCCGACGTCGAATGCAATAACCCGAGAGAAACATGTTTCTAGGGGCTTTAGCCCTTTGAAACTAACCAAAACCAAAACCATAAAAAATTCTGAGAGTGAATCGAAATGATGAAAATTATTTAATTAAAAAAGTGGAACCCTTGCCTTGTCGTCTCATTTCAATCTACTCTACACAACAATATAAGATTAAGTCTATCTATATGCGCCTTTATGTGTATGTATAACATGGGAAGGATAAATTTAAATTTTATTTACCTTTGGATCTACTCCTGTACTTCCAGACGGTTTTACCAAGTCATCCGGCTGATCTCTGTGGGACGCTTTTACATTGTCATCATCGTCGATAGTCACTAAAACTACTGATCCTTCCACAGACGCTTTGACTCCCTCAGCGGTGGTTCCAGTTTCCATACAACTTTCACCGGTTAAGTCAATTGTCTCTTCTTTCACCAAAGTATTCTTTTGAATAGCAACTTCATTTTTAAACTTTTCATCTTTCACAGTCATAACACCACTCGTTGTCCCTATCTTTAAGTCTTTGACACTCGTCTGAATAAGTTTCACTGATGATGGCATTTTTTGAACAACAATTCCTTCCGACACGGTCTTCATATTTACCCCACTTCCTTTCGTTGTTCTTTTCTCCAAAATGACAATGGCTGTTTTTGTCCTCCCAGGAAGTAAAGGATGTGGGGAGGAACTTGAGGATGCTATTGCTGGTGTAGTTTGGATCATTGCTGGCTTTACGACTTTCACAACTTTCTCCACTTTCTCCACCTCGACTTTCTCTTTTCCTTTGTTAGGACTCGCTGAAGAGGCCCGTCTGACCCGGCCATCTTTCCTTGCTTCTGGTGATGTAGAGGGGTCACTAACGGTGGACGTGGCAGGTGGTGACCTCACAGTGGCAGGCTTAGATCCGCCTACAGATACACTCAAACTTGATCCACCACTGCCCAACTTATAATGTTCACTGTTAAGGACGACAAGTCCTCTCTTCCCCTCTCTTTCCAGTCCTTTCTCTATAAGTTTTGTAACTAATTCTTCCTTTGCACTTTCCTCAGTGCAGTCAACTGGGTAATTTATTAAGTGGGAATGGCACACGTACTCTTGAATATTTTGAAGGGTAAATCCAGTAGCAACTTTTGCAATGTCTCTCTTGGTCGCACTTGGTTCGACTTCACTCAGTTCTTTTAACACTTTTATAACCAATTTTCCCACATCTGCATCTGTGGGTGTAGTGGTTAAGTTAATGAGTCTGTCACATTTCTCAGCAGTACTCTTATAAGAGGATTGACCCTTTGTTAGTATTCGAAGAAGAATTCCTTTTTTTACAGCTCGATCTAAATGCCTTTGAACTTGTTCAATGGCAATTGTCTCAAAAGGTGCTGTGTAAATTGGTGTAATTGGTGACTTTTGTGCTTGGAGGGCTTGTTGGTCTTTCTCAATTAGGAGCCGCACAGCATTGTAAATTCTATCCAAGCTCGGCCGTTGTTTCTGTGTTCGGATTTTTCTCACGGCCTCCTGGAGCCAATTATCCCATTGAATCAGTTCTTTTTCCTTTTCCAACATTGTGAACTCGTTTACGTGTACTTCTCAAATTAAAAGTTCCACGTTAATTCCATTCCATCCTTGATCAACCTAGTACACCAAACCAAAACAACAAATCTCTAAAGAAAATCTACATACATGCCATGAATATTGAATAAATGCTAATTAGCTTACAAATATGATCATTTACTTTTCAACTCGCATAAATTAAATTCGTAATTTTCCCATTCATAAAATCAAATCGCTCACTATCTCATCTTATCTTATTCACACCGTAACTCAATAAACTCAATAGTACCATACAATTACAAACTTGGTCATGGTTGTGCCCAAGAGTGCAGTGATAAAATAAATTCCACAATTTTATAGCCCACTTTATTCACACGACAACTACTATCAACCATCACCAGCAGCTCCACTAACCAGATAAAGAGTCCAAGTCATGCACAGCACACAAAAAAAAACAAGAACTGTAACAAGTGTGACGACAGATCTTCACTGCTCTAACACATATTATTGTGACATACTGTCTTGTTAATGGGACGTAATTACAATAATCAAATACTTCCAACTAAAGATCCTCCTCAACCTTTAGTATTGAATCCATTGACAGTTCACCGCAAGGCAAGAGGTGTATCGATCGTTTATGTTTATGTGTGTCGTGTGTGTTGTGAGACAGACCTTCCTCAACTACAAACTACAACTACACAGTACACACACTCACTAACTTAGCCAACTCGTTTTGCTTTGTTTTGTTATTCTCTTGTGACTGACAATTGAACAACCACTAGTACGAGTTCCAAAAGCTGATTAGTAAATGTTTATGGATATTAACTGCCTTTTTCCCTCGTTTGTTTCACAACATGAAGACTGACAACCCACTCATCCCATCTATGTAAAATGTTATTCGGTATGTATGCATGAATACCTTATCACCCTGCCTGCACACGTTACACAGCACTTGAAAAGTAGACAAACAATTCACACATAAGTATGTAAGCAGACTCTGACTGACTGACTGACTGCTTGCCAACAAGACAAGATCTCTTGGCTTTGCAATGTAATGTAGTCAGATCAGAGCCAGAGCCACCCGATCCCTCCTTATTTCAATTTCAAGTGCTAATAATATTATATGAGTAGAATAACCTCTTCTTCTACTTTTGCCACTCTACCAGAAAAAGAACACGAATGAACGGGTTGAATTATTTCCTCCTGTCTACCCTTTTTATTATCTCCCCAGTGAGTATTAAGGTTTAAGGTGTTGGGTGAAGTGAACTGAGCTGGCAAACTTATCATTTATATAAATATATAAATACACTTTACTGTTACAATCATATATCCTCTCCTCGCTAATTTATTATGCACATTCGATTCGATTCTAGGTTTTACATTTATTAGTGGCACTTGCACAACTTGCATTATAAAATTAGCATAATAATTTAATGCACCCTTCAGACCATAAATTAGGAATGCATTCTAATAGTCACTCACTCGTGTGGTTTAATTATAACAATTTCGTGTGGAAGAACCCAATGAACTTTGAATTTATAATTAAACGAAACGAGCCGACGAGTGGGGAATGTGAAAAAGAAGTGTAACTGAGTTGATGTAATTTCGTATTCCACTTTTTAGTACGGTTTTCAAACATTTCTAGGGAGCAATATGCGCATTTACGCATTAATATTCATTTATTTAATTTAACGTATTAATGAAGAGAAACCAAATTAAATAGGTAAACAAGTTCACCATTTAAATACTTTTGAAATTAATTGAAACAAACGAAAGAACGTACGTTTTAAAATTGATCCATTCGTGTGATTTAAAATTAGGTATACAAAAATACTTCGGCACTTCGGCCTGTGCTAAGCAGTAAGCATAAGCAATAGTTAATCAAGTCCAATTTATATTAAATATACAGTAAATAAAACAATATTTGGTAACTTGACCAGTCACCAGTTAATGGAAGTTATTGTAAAAATAACTAATTTTGGTTTTTTGGTTTCATTTACCTAATATATCCAGCCAGCACAAAATTTAAATTTTAATACTTAGGTAGGTATTAAATTGAATTTTACACAAATAAAAAAAATAATCTAGCAAAAATTAATTTCCCTGTTCATAAGTTAAAATTTTTTAATTATTAATTTTTAACTTCCGAATTTACATAATTTAAAAAATCAATAAATACCGGCATGTGCGCGGCGTGCACTCTCAAATATTCATTTAACCAGATCCTCCAATTCCAATTAATTAATTAATCACTCCCAAAAAATCTACATAATTTCCATAATTTCCATGTTTACAATTTTTAAAAAATTTTGAATAGAGAGAAAGGAATCGAATGAGAATGGCGGGGAATTTTCTTACCCCGTTCAGTCGTACGTTATATGCATACCTCAGCTGCTCCACTCTGCTCTGCCCCACTCACGCTCCCGTCACGTCACGTTACGTAATCCCAATCCAATTTTTTGAATTTCCAAAATCAAAAATTTTTTAAACTCACATTTTAAAAAATCCACGAGGACACCTCACTCACTGTCACTCACAATCACAACACTTAAAAAATAAAATGAGAATGAGAATAATAAATTTTTGTGTGTTAATTTTCGTCTGTCTGTCTGTGTTTTGGTAATTCGTCCTGTTGAAGAGTTTGGCGCGGACTGAGTCTTGTGCTCTGAGTCTGGGTCGTCCGACGTCACCTCGGCTCTCTCTCTACAATTTTTTTTCAACTACGACGCGCGCACCCCAACACATACAGCATACACATAGTCTCAATTCTCAAAAACTGAGTACTGAAAAACTACACTGTACACTCTGACGCACATTCATTTCATATCACTCAGAAAAGGTAGGTAAAGTTGGTAGGTACGTTTATGTACTACATTTTACCCTAGAGTTTGATGTATTCTCTGATTGTGCAATCATCTCTCTCATTCCTCAACACAACTTTCATCTACCGGTCCAATCAACAACCAACCATACTTTTTGATTATCATATGAAAAAATTAGATGAGAGATGAATGTGTAAAATCGGGCAAGGGGGAACCGGGCAACTACCCGGTATTTTGATTGATTGATGAGGATTTTTTAGGACAGGATAGCGTTAATTTTTTTATAGGAATTCGACAGGAGAGCAAGAGATGATGGCAGTGCAGTGCAGTTAGAGAGGCAGTGATGAAGAGCTCTATCTGTGATCGCGATAGATTTCTTTGCAGTACAATGGAATCTCTATATATCAACCTCCCCTGCTATATCGTACACCTCTGTATACCGACCAAAATGTCAGGAACACAAGAACTCTTTTTGCATGCACTTCTTTGTTATTCCACTTTCTGTATATTAAACTTTCTCTTTATCGGACATATTTTGGTGCATTTTTCGAGTTCACAGTTAGTTCAGTATATAGAGAGTCCACTGTAATAATAATATGCAAAGTGGTATTATTACTTTTAATGTTAAACACAAACGTCCTTAATATTTCAAAATCAAACGAATGTTGAAATATTTTCATGAAGAGTTCGCCTTTCGTTATGCGTTTGAGTTAGCTTAGCAAGCACCGATTTGAAATTGAAATTGAAATTATGAATGACAAGAATTTTCGGAGCCCTAGCTCCATCTTAATCTCAGCTCATTCGTCTGCCATTCCTGATTTTTTTTTGGACATCATTTTATGGTTTTTAGAAAAATAATTTGACACAATGTGATGAATCCATCAATTCGTCGTGGGCAGAGGCACGCACGGCAGGACTCGCAGTAACAAATGTTGAGAACATTGATGAGTATGAGGGAATGAGGGATGATTCCGATTCCAGGGGATAAGAGTATTGAAGTACCAATGTACCATAATGATTTATACAGGGTGTTCAAGTGTTCACCAAGTGCATCTGTGCATGTGCGGGTTTGAAATTGAATCGAATTAATACATTACCATTTACCATCCCCTACAGGTCTTTAGATTCTAATTCCCTGCATTATTACCCATATTTTTCCAGTAGTAAAGCCGTATTGCATATTGCATCTGCTCCTGCATCATCATTGGGTTCTTCGCCAAATCAAAGTGAAAGGATGAGGTATTAATTAGTATTTACAGAATTTGGACTTGACTGCCTTTGTGCAAATACTGGCGAGGGAATTGCAGACTTGGGTCAATTGCAGTACGCACGCACGCATGGAATTTGTGACTGTAATTCAATTACCCATTTCCAAAAATGGACTTGTACGATTGTACTCTACCAAAATGTATATAGCCTTACTTTTGGTCCACCCTGTACATCCCACCCCTTGTACAGTTGATGTTGATACTTGGTACAGGTCAGCGCAACACCAGCTTTCTCCGGGTTTTTCCGGTGGGGAAAGACGACTATACGGAACAAAGTAATCTCCAAAGGATTTTATTCTGGTTTGGAATCAATCTATAAGCATAAGGGAGACTATCCTCCCTTATTTTGAAAATCGGGGTGTATGGAAATAGTTAAGCTGAGAATTATCATTGTCATTGGGAATTGAGAACATGAGAAGAACCTATTCATTACCTACCTTAATTAATCCTTCAGGCAGGGTAAATACTCAGTATAAAAACGAGTTTTACTCAATAATTGTTAACCACAACTAACTTCGGTCCGGTCTGAGATATTCATTACAGACCTACCGACCTTAATCGGAAGAGTACCAAGAAGAGTAGTTTGAAAATGTTTAAAAATCAACTTCTCTAAACTTAATTCGTGTTTACACTCCTTCCGAAAGTCAATCAGCCAGTTAACATTTTCGAATACTGAAAACTGAATATACCGAAGCCGGCATTAATTTTCTGTACTTCAAAAAATATTGACTATTCAGCAACCTTGTTTCAAATTCCTTAGAAAGTCTCCACTAATTTAGTATTTTGAAAGACGGGGCAACAGGTATTTGTATTACGGTCCGCCGGTTTACAAATTACAACAGTTGAACCTGAAAAGTCTTGACCGTAGAAAAAAAGCTATATCTCTTTATCTGTATATCGTAATGTGGATGTGGCTTGTGCCTTCTCTAATTTACATTCGGTTCTTCCATATTTAGGAATTAAAAAGAATATTGTGTTGTTGACCCACCAAGCCACCCGTGCGAAAGAAAAAAAAAGTAAAAGAAAAACCCAAGAAAAACCCACAAAAAAACCCAAAACGTTAAGTGCACGCAACAACACAACAACACAACACCACTACAGGCTAAATATCTCATCTAAACCTTTCCCAGGCGGTTTTAGGAATTTAGAATTCCAAAAAATATTTTATAACAACTGCGTGATCAACCGTTCAAAATGTCTGATTGTCATATTCCGTAATTTTGGTTTTGAAAGTTAGTTAACTAGTCCAATCCCAATGTTTTTGAGAACGCCTTCATATCATATCTACTATCTACTGAAAGAAATATGGTAAATGACCGATTAATTGCCGGGGCTTCAATAGTCGCCTGGGCTCGAATAAACGCAGGTCTTTCTCCATTACGCTTGTGGAGAAAGTGGTGAAAGTCACCGTCGAATAAATAAACTCCAAGACGATTAATTCGTCATATACGGTAAAAAGAAATTGAGAACTTTATGAATTGTCAAGTATTTAGTCTTTTTTTAATTCACTATTTCTTTGAGAATTCGGCACGATGTGAGAAGGTCATTGATTGATACAAGATCTTAATAAACATTAAGTAGAAATTCCACATCGCGTATTACTTCTAATTTAAATCTCCTCCGTTGTTTCGCTAATAGTGCAATATTTGTCGATCATTGAATATAGCATTGAGTTGCAGGCAATTTATAAATTATTGACGATGAAGTAAAATACTTCCCAAAACCTCAACTTTCATACCGTGCGACCGTGCCGCACACCGATTTGTTGTTAGCATTTAGCAATTATTGCAATGGTCCAAAGGTTTAGTGGTATTTGTACCATAAACGGCATTTAAAATGGAAGGAGGTTAAGAAGGAAATTGTCCAAAAAATTGTACTTATCGTCTCATTTCTCAACTTCCAATCGCAGCCGATCCAACAGGATTTGGCAAACTTCTCAATATTCTGAGTTTTTACTATTTTTATTTTTAAAGTAAAAAGGGGATACAAGGTCAAGCATGCAACCGGCAAGTGAGAAAAGGCAAATACACATCTTCACGAAAATGCTGTTCATGTATCAAAATAAACTTGAGAAATGTGCCTTGGGTTTATTGGATAATATTTGCTCCTTTGCAATCTCGTGATGTTTGGGGGTTTGATACCTGGTACACATGAGCACATCAGGTTTGAGTTTTTCTTGAGAAAGTGTTCCTGTGCACTTTAATATTCCTTAGGAAAAAATAAGTACCTCATACTACGTTCCTTAAATTACCAACAAGTCCAACGGTTTCTACGCGATGTCGTATTAATTTGCTATTTGCCTTTCCAATTATAGTTTCCTTTCTCAAGAATGTTTGATCGTGTGCGTTACGGTCTTAGACGAGGCCAAGTCATAGCTAGTCGGAGTTTACAAAGTTCTAATATCTTCAATGTTTAAAATATTCTTACGTGCACACGTGCACTTCATATGTCTTTTGAGTTCTCAAGAAATAGTCACAATGATTCTCAATCTGATCCAGGGGAAATTGCCGTTCTTATCCGAGATTAGATTCGTACAGAAGGTCCTGTCTAATTCTGCATATGAAAAGTTTCAACTCTTTCGACTTTTAGTATGGTAACATTATTTGGGGACTCGTGTTGCAATTCCGACACATAATGACTTTATTTTCTTTGACGAGCATCCAAAGAGGTCAATCACAAACTCGGAGAAAGTAGGTGAAAGCTTTTGTATGGATTCTGAGTAGTAATTTGTAGTAATTCAATTGTGAATGCAAACAATAAATGCCAAATAATTCCCTGGATTTGTACATGAATTTTTATGATTGCTATTTAAATATTTTTATTTCCGAATTGTTGGGAGCATTAACACACTAAATATTTTGATGGTTCACTGAGGCATTACTTGAATCGAAGCCGAAGCTTCTTCCTTCTTCCCCTTGTCCTTTCCTTTTCCCTTGCCTTTGTCCTTTCCAGCAGCAAAAGCTAGTAATAAAGAAACTCACTTTTAGTCCAATTCTGTGAGTCATTATTTAACTTATTGATCTAATAACTATTTCCGTATGCCTATTTATTTTATGTTATCTAAGTTTTTGAGTCGTGCAATTATAAATTCAATTAGCATATTTCAAAAATTACTGTATTTGTATAGGATTGTTTGATGATGATTTAAATAAGATACAGAAATTGAATACTCAAGCAGAGAAAATAAAGGAGCTCAATTTTTCCCTGGAAATGCAATTCGGTCTCTGGTGTAGAATTGCAAATCTAGGACAATTAACAGACTAAGTACGTTAGTACAACAATTTAAACTAAATTAACTGTTCCTAGTGACAATATCATTATCGTGAGACATTGAGCAACTGAGAAGAGACTGTATGATGTTCCACTTTTAGACATCACCCAACCTGTTAATTGTAAATTAGGAGGAAGATTAAATATTTATGTTGAAAAAACCGGTCTAATAATGTTATACAACATAATCACTTTTCAATTAGAACTGCAAAGTGTAGGGATTACTAGTCTTTTCACACAGTACTATGTACAATGAACTAAAATCTCACTATTTTCCGAAACTGACCTTAGGCCAAGAACCCCTTACAGAAACGTAACGGGAGAATTTGGTCGAGTATTTATTTTGACCTCAAAATGTTTTAACTCACCTTGTCCAATATCTGCCTCGCTTTGACTAACGATCCCAAGCTCGGTATCCTCCATCGGTGCAGCCTATAATATAATAAGAATATAGTTGTCAGAATATCTCGGAAAAATTGCAATAAGTATTCAAAAGTCAACTAACCAGTACAGCAGCAGCCAAAACTAGAACTGCAAGAAATACAACGAAATGGGCCTTCATAATTATTCGGAGGGATTTGAAGTGACGCCGACAAAAGGAATGTTCTCGCGGAATAAAGTACGAATGTAGAACGACAAATTACAGCAGTCGAATTTATATGATTTCAAAAACAATTGACTAAAGTTGAGACTAATATCGTGTATGGCTTATTGTACATTTTCAAGGATTTTCTGGAAGTTTTTCCAACTCGTGTTAAGGCATTTGTACGAAATGTGCACGTCAGTTTTGAACATGCAATGTTCAAAACAAGTGTCATCTGAAAACCAATTGTGGTGAAAAATAATAATGTGCATAATGGATCGAAAGATTTAGGTTTCTAATTGGACATTCGTTTGTCGTCTTTGAATAGATGGGAACATTCAGACATGCAAAATCCACCAGGCACTGTAAAAACGTATTGAAATCAAAATAGAATACAATGCTTTCACAATATGCATTCATTCATCACTTGAACTTTTTTTGTGTATCATCTGGAAAACATGCAAATTGACGGATGCTTGACATTGCATGTAATGTGCAAGTATATTAGAGGTCGAAAGGTGAAGCACAAGTGGGTTTGAATGCCAAAACTATTCCGGATCACCTAGCACCTGAATAAAACACAATTCTCGTCGATCGAATATAGGTAATTATATTCGATATAAATGTGTGCAGAAACCATGAATTAGTTCACTTGTACCTATCTCCCCTTTTATTTTTAGATATCAAAATTTTGTAAGACCTGTTCTGAATCCAAGATCTTTCCAAACTCGTACTTTCCTTATCCTCGATTAATTAAAATTTTACTTTTAAAAACAAAATAAATCTATGAGATTATCATAATTCATATTTTTCTGAAGCTGTATAAAACGGTATGATTGCTAAATTGCTCTTGAAAATTATAGTTGATGGATAGTCCCAAAATAGTTCACTCAAAAGTTTGATGCTTCACGGAGACGTTTTCTTTAGATTTCATTTACTTGGTTGAAGATAGTGCCTGCAATTGCACTTGCCTTACTATAAATACTACAACTCAACGGAATAATATTATGAAAGCAGCAAATAAATTCAGATCACTCAAAGGCAGTCAAAATTCTGTTTAAAAAAATCTTTATTTTAAAGAAATGAACTTTAACGAAGAGAACATTTTTATGGGTTAAAAACAAGTTTCTCAGTTATAACCAGGAAACTACAAGTAACACTTTAAAAAACGTTAACACAAATCTATTAACAAAATTCTAATCAGAAAAAACAGAAGATTAGGTTTTGTCTTTCAACGTCGGATCGTCTTCTTCGGTTGTTTTTTCCGTAGAAACATTGCTCCTATTCTCTAGGGGGCCAAGGTCAAGGAGGTCAACGTCAACCGATGAGTCTGGACTGTGAAAGCTGAAGCGAAAAGAACTTCTTTCTTCAAACGGCCTATAAAACGAAAAGAAATCCCAATTAGGAACATTATCCTCTAAAAGTTTATCAGAAGTAATTAATATTCCGTTCCGTACCTGTATCTCACGAATTCAGACCGTCTGGGTTCTGGTGAAGGAGGCGGGGTTCGATCCTTCCGGCGGACAACCCAGCAGCAGAAATTTTTACATGGTTGGTACCATGGGTCAGGAGGTGGTATTATTGGGCGTCGCCTTTTCTGCTCCACAATTTCTAAATTATCCAAATGGATAATGCGAGGCCTTCTTACTGGCATTTTACTTCTCCAATAATGACTGGTCAATTTTGGAGCTTCTTCAATTTGACTGGACGAACTTTCATTTGAAGTAATTTGAGATCTTCCTGGAAAGTCTTGCCTCGCCCAAAGCACTTCCAGGTGATTGGATGGTAATCTCTCAATTTCTCCCATTATTGGCTGGGCTTGATAACAGAAGAATCCGTCCGGGGTTTCGGGGTCAAGAATTGGTAGCCAATAATTTGAAGTGTTGACTCCATAGGCATACACCTGAAACGCGTTCAAAGGTACAGAAATGAAACTGTCTACATCAGTGTCTTCTGTTTCAGGTGGTGGTGTCGTTGGCCTTGGGCGTGAGTTGAACCATAGCTTAGAATTTCTTAACCAGTTTCGAATTCGCACATATCTGGATTTTTTCTTGGGTTTTTCAACCGGTAGTGTAGAATCCAAAGATATGACTTGATCTAAAGCTGTGGGCTCTGTTTCATCATGGTCTACTTTGTCAGCAGGGGTCAAGGCTTCTAGGACAGATTGCTGGGTTGAACAGAATCTTGGAGTTGGAAATTCGAAGTGATCCATCGGATTATTTGGGTCTTGGGTATTATTTCTCAAATGTTCTTTCAGTTGAGAATCCATTTGATCCTCACTGGTGGAAGTCTCCCCGCTGTAAGGAATTTGTGTTCCCTCTGGATCATTTCTGCTATCCCATAGTACCTCCAATGACTCAGTTTGTTCTTGAACATCTGTGTTTGACTGAACTGGAACACTGACATTATAGACTTGGACTTCAGTCAATGTTGGACAATTTTTATGTTCAACTTTTGGTTTGCTGAGTATCATTCGTTTCCAAATACTTGGCTTTTTTGGGACGAAAAGCTTTTCTTCAGAAATGACGGAGTTTATTTGACCATTTTCAGACAAACGTTCACTCGGACTTGCTTTGGTTGAGGTCTCCTCATCATTACCTGAACTTGGACTTATTTGATCATTTTTGGGCAAATATTCGCTCAGATTTGTCTCAGTTGAGGTTTCCTCATCACCACCATCGTATTCTTGATCATTTTGGGACAAATCATCCTGTTCTGATTCAGACTCTGATGTTGGAATCCGATCTTTGGGGAAGAATTCAGCTTTGTACAATTTGTACGCTTCAATGTGCCAATGAAATGGCCACTTCATGACTTTGAGAATTCCTCTTCCAATTCTTTTCGTCTTGCTTTGTTTGGGCTTCAACCAGTCCATACTAGGGTTTCCCTGTTCTAGAGGTCTCAGCCCGCCTGTAACCAAATCATTCATCATGTCAGAAAATATTAATTTTCGTTTTACAAAATTTTTAGTTAATCTGGAACGTTAATATTTTCTACGCCCAATTGGACATATTTTAAGAATATTTACTCACGACCGTCTCGACTCACCTTTTATCCTTTTGGACGGAATTGGACAAATGTCCAAAGTCGACTTTCGTCGTCCCAAGAATAATTTCTGCTCCTCCGCAGATTTCTCCCTCCTCTGCTCCAGCTCCACCCCTCTCACCTCGTGTTCCTGATCCGAGTCCGATTCTGACTCTTCATAGTCGTCACGGTCACGGACACCTTGTCGCCGTTTCCTCCGTTTCGCCAATTGTCGCAGAGACTTATTCCGCAAGTCCTCAAGGCGGGGACTAGAAGTTGGTGACGATAACGGTGAAAACTCGGAGTCCGATGGCAAAGATGATATGCTGTCCAAAGTGTCGTCGGAGTCGTAGTCCAAAGGACAAGAAGAACTGGACAAGGACGGTGATCGCGAGGGAGGAAACCCGGACTGAGAATTTGAATCCGAAGATTCCGAGCTACTACTTTCCTTAGCGCTCATTGTATCTACAAAAAGCAACAGAAATTAGAAATCCCATCATTTAACCAGAAAAAGAGGTGAAAGTATTGAAAGGTTAGTGAAAGTCAAAAGTATCTTACCTTATTGTTTTTCACGCACTGGAACTCTCTCTCACACACACTATTCGAAGGTTTTACAACAATTTCTGAGAAATCAGGAGTAAAAGCGGCAGTCTTTTTACTGTCAATCGCATTGGAGTTTTTAGACTGAAATCTCCGAAGGTCTTCGATTTTTTTTGTCCG
>JAQGCB010000312.1:0-24601 GCA_034698835.1 Protaphorura tricampata
AGTACTGTAAGTTTTATACCGAAGCAGTTTTGTCCGCAACTCGTTCAGCAAGCCAATTGTTTCGATTTCGTAATTTTGAAACGAGGAGAACACCAATAATTGGAGCTACAACTTTTATGTACTCAGCTAAGAGTCGTGCGACCACCCCTCTGAAGTAACCTGGAAGAGAAAGGAATTTGAACCAAAAATTTCAAAAAACATTGCTTCCAAAAAATGTATACGTACCTGCAGATCCATGGTGTTTGTATATTTCTACAACACTGGCCCTGAGTGACCTGAATTTACGATATTTTTTAACAAGAATATAAAAACTGGGAAAAAAATTAAAAAGAAATGATTCCTTACGTGTATTTATTTTCTCTCCCAACAAATTGCCCCATTTGACGAACCATAATAACATAGAAAGGATGTGAAGCAAAAATCCCATATGTCATACAAATTAATTTTAATCCAGTTTGCTTTACAACAAAACTAACGTCCGGTGATTCTCCTCTGTCATGTAATTTTGGTTTAACATTCTTCATGCTTTGGAATTTTTGAGGGCCTTGTTCAATAGCCAATTGATGATATTTTACAGGCTTCGTCCTTTTTGGTGAAAATGCATTGTCGTAGTAAGTTCGCATCATGATTTTCGTTACTAAATAGTTGACGATAGTGCAACAAATATTTGGAACAAGACCACGGAAACAACCAAACCATCCGTCCACAGAAGCAATGTAATCGACTAGTTGTCCAAAATAATTTTACAATAGGTAATTACGTACAACTTTTCTTCATGGGTTTAATAATGCATGTGACTGAATATATCATCATTACCATACTGAAAGACATTTGGCAAGGCTAAATAAGACAGTCCCAAAATATTTTCCGGTTTTGGTTGATAAGGCTCGTATCCTATCTAAACATGTGAGAATTATTCATAATTAATTATTAAAACCTACGGGTATAACATGAATAATTAATTTTTAACACTATGAACCACCTGAATTAATATTTTGGCATATGTAAATGGGTGTTGAAGAGTGAGTTCTATAATTTGCCAAATCAATGCCTTGAACCCACTTTGTTTTTTCCGTCGTCTGACCTTCATTTTGAATTAAAATTTTACACATTCTCAATTTTGAGAATTTTTTTTTACCATACATGCTAACGTGTGCCTTTTTTTACCAAATACAATGAGATTAGCTTCTCCAACAAGAAACAGTGTACATCGTCATAGCGTTTACATCAGAAGACCAGGGCGTAGGGTCACCCAAGTTTGGGTGACCCTACACATGAAATCAACCAATATTGTGGGATATGTATACTCAAAACCGCAGTACCGGAAGTTTCAATTTCCCTTGAGTCAGTTGATAACGAAAAGCTTTAATTTAAAGTACTCCCAAAAGTTTTATGAACATTTTAGGTGAATCTACTTATCTGCGTAGCGTTAAACTGGCTATTAACCCGGAATGAGATAGCGATACCATAGCACTTGTGGTTGAACGTAGAAATATGCCATGCTAAACGTGATGACTAATTAAGCAGACTGAGTAGAACACAAAATTTCCTGTTCCACATTCATGTATTTTAGGTTAGGTTTCGGGGAATAATATTATGAATGCGATTTTAAATTTTTGTGAGTTCCTTCACTTATTTTTGTCGGTGGTATTGATACCACAAAAGCGAACGGTACGAAATGTGAAGGTGTGAGTAGTACTTGTACCACAGTCTCAAAAATCAGTCATTTTTCTTTGAGACAAATAAATAATTAAAGGGTAAAAAATAAGCTCTATTGAATTCATGTGTTATTTTGTTCTGAACCAGAAACCAAATTTGCCGAATCAACAATAAAAATGCAAATTGTTTTCTTCACCATCGTTGGATCAATTCTTTGTTTCGTGGCACTCACACTTGGGAATAATCCAGACGCGGAATGGATCATGCCGTAATATCAGAATACACATTACATTTTTGTTCAATCATACTCATAGCAGTTGTATAAAATTTAATCAAAATTTATTTTAATCTGTTACAATTATTGATGAAAAAAGGGACAATGACGAGAACAGTGTGGAGGAAGACAAGATTGGAAAGCTTGTGAGACCCCCGAAAGAATCTATATTCTCGGAGATGGAATTCGCGCAACAATACTGTAATATATTTTAACGTTACTAAATGTCCTTGCCCAGAACAAGAACGATTAGTATTTAAAATAATTCTATATTTTGACAGATGAACCAAGGGAATACAAAAGACGGCGGTTTGACAGAAGAAATTGGTTGCTTCAGACATGAAGGATCTGGTTATTTGTGGATTTTCTATACATAATTGTGATAGGTCTTACCACTGATGAATTAACACTAATTGTTGTTCAATGAATTGGAGTATTTCTCTTTTTTTTTAAATTTTATCTCCTGATTAAAATCATAGAACATTGAACGGAACACCATACACGTAGTACATATTTTCTTACGAAAACGTAATAAAGAATAATTTTTGCACGGTGGGCCTATGTAAAAGAGTGTTCTCCCATTGTTCGATGGACAGAATAGGCGTATAATGAATTTTTAATAGAACGGAGAGTGTCGATTGACCACACATCGGCTTTACTCAAATAAAAAGTATCGATATGATCAACACTCTTAACAAAGCGAATTATAAAACGTACACGTACCAATGACTCGACTCTGTAGCGCAATGCAATGCAAATAACTCACTAACAAATATTTGCTTTCACTCTATTTTCATCTAACTATGTAAGCGATTCAATTTTCGCAATAAAATTAAGTACCCTTACATTTTTTGAATGATTAAATTTTTAAAATGAATGGTAATTCTGAACCGTAAGTTAACATAACATACACTGACAAATAGCATAAAATACCACAACTTGTGTTCTTGTCTCTTCTAAAAAAAATTTTGACTTGACATAACCATCCAATCTTACATAATTTCTAGGGCTATCGTGTCCGTCTCCTTATTTCAAGGATATCTTTGTGGATTAATTCTAAACGCCAAATACTCCAATACATCTTTGTTTCAAATAATTCAGGAGGTTGAGGTTACAATGATTTCTTCGGAGTTTAGATTGCCTGAGTTAGCTTGGGAGAAAAATCCTATTGAAATGGAAAATGAATTGTTGGTGTATTGGAAAGCACTATTTGAAACGACATATTTTCTTCGAATCTCAACGTTCTATTTTGAATGGAACCAGTTCACTCATAGATGGGAATGTAAAACAAGTATTTCACAGAAGGTAAAATCATTCTAAAATATGTGTATCTCATGTGGAGTGTAAGCAGAAGCCCTCAGAAAAACTATGATAATACATTTTTTGATGATTGAAGTTCAGATTTTTCATTCTTGTTTCTATCCTGCCAGGTGACCTATTGTGTGATTACAGCCTCTGTAGTGGTTTGGCTAACAATAACACATATTCGATCAATTCAGTGGTCCGTTTCATCCGAAACAAATAATCCCTTAATATATTTTGATCTGTCTACACTAATCTCAATAGCATTCTATGTATGGAGTTGTATCTATATTAATTGGACCAGACAGGATTCATTTCTTGAAGTGTTCAACCAAATCCAACGAAATAGTAGAAATAAATCCTCGGATTCTACGTCGAGTAGGCTGAATGAGGTGAAAGAGAAATGAATTCTACCTTAACCTATTAAGAATAATTAAAATTAATACATAGTTTAATTTTTCTAGAAAATCCTGAAATTATTCTACTTTTCTATCATTTCAATTACGACCCTATTAATTCTTGGCAGCGTACTGTCTTCTGTCCAATGGGATCTAAACAAATTCTTATTGTACTACGAAAAAAGAGCGAGTGAACTATTTTCCGAGAAAGAGCCGTCAACAACAACTGCATTCGTTATTTTCATCATTGCGATGCAGCTATTGTCAAAATTACTAATGTTATTTGCTGACACATTATTTATCTCAACAACTTTAATGTTCCGTGCACTCGTGAAACAATTTCTGAATGAGTTGAGAAATCCGGACGCGACTCCAAAAGAAGTAATTAAATACGTACAATCCAACCACAATCAAAATTAAGGTCTAACTGCTTTATAAATATTATGGATTTCCATGATCAATTTTTTTTTCATTCTTCCCGTGCAGGTAGTAGAAAGCTACAAAAATTTAAAGGCAACTGTGATTCTTATCAACAATGCTGTTGGAGCTGTGACATTTGCAACTACGATAGGAGCTCTTCCATTCTATTGCGAAATTATCTCAGGGTTAACATCAATGACTTCACTTCTCTTCTTTAGAATGATTCTGTACCTGGTGCTATTGATTTCGTCCGTCATACTGGCTTGCAGGTCTCACAAGGAGGTAAATAAGTTGTGCAGTATCAGTATC
Source organism: Protaphorura tricampata (assembly GCA_034698835.1). Taxonomy (NCBI): domain Eukaryota; kingdom Metazoa; phylum Arthropoda; class Collembola; order Poduromorpha; family Onychiuridae; genus Protaphorura; species Protaphorura tricampata. The sequence continues at coordinate 4,363 of JAQGCB010000312.1, forward strand.
ATACGTATGAATGTGTTTAATTTGTCTCGTAACCGAAATCTATTACTACATGCATAGGTGGGTCAAATCTACGATTGGCTGTACACACGGGAGGCGTACCGTAAAATCCCTCATGTGGACCTTCATTTACTTTTGCATGATATCTCATTAAATGACATTGGTCTGTCATCCGGAGGTGGCCCGATTTCTTACAAACTTCTTGGATCCGTAAGAAACATATGTATTCTTTTGAATCAGTTTGTTGTGTTATCATTGACAAGGCATTCATTTTCTTGTCAAGATTTTGGGACTCACCGCAACTTACGTTGTTATACGTTTTCAGTTCATGACGTCTGTTTCTGTCTGAAAAGTAATCCAACACTCATAGCTTTTTTTGTGGTCATGCTATCCTGCATTGCGAAAAATTATTAAAATAAATATGCTTTAATTACTTGTAATTCGTGTTACATTACTAATTTTTATCATACATCAGCACTAACGGAATTTGTGAACTAATTCTAAAGCCAATACGGACAAAACGAACTCTACGAAAAGAAATATATGAATTTTTAGCCAAATCGTCCAAAAAATATGATGAAAACCGTTCCTTTTGTATTGGAAACTAATACAAAAAAGTGTTCTCTCTTTAGCGAGGGAACAGGGCATGGCTAATAAATTTTTAGTGACCTACCGAGTGGTCATAGTACATTATATTGCTTTTACTCAAATAAGAAATACCAAAATGAATAAAACCAATTACTCCCAAAGGAAAACACTTTCCGCTCCACAAGGCAAACCAAACTCGTCAAATGAATATTCACTGTTACCTATTATCACATAATTTTGTTGGAAACTCAGTTTACGGAATAACATTAAGTGCACATTTTAAATGAATTTTTTTACAGAAAATATTATTCTGGAATGCACTTGTTGTGTTGTGTCAGAGAGGTGTCAGCATTTCACGAATTGACAACAAAAATATGTCAGCATTTTCAAACCAAATATTTCTGTTCGTGCTTCTGTAAGAATTATTGTCGGCTTTACTTGAAAAGAAAGTGAGTCTTGAGTGAAAAGCCCTACTGAAATGGAAAACGATTTGTTGGCGTATTGGAAAGTATTTTTTGAAACGACTTATTTCCTTCGTATCTCAACGTTTTATTTTGAATGGAACCAATTGACCCAGACATGGGAATGTAGAACAAGTATTTCCCAGAAGGTAATCTAGGCAGACAGTAATTACAAAACTTCTACAATACTCGTATGACACAATTAATAATTTTTCATCTTCATTTCTTCTTTCAGGTGATCTGCTTTGTGCTTACAGTTTGTGTGATAATATTTTCAACTATAACACGTCTTCACTCGAGTCAGTGGCACGAAGCAAACAGTCCTCTATTATATTTTGATATTTCCACAGTACTTTCAGTAGTATTCTATTTTGGAAGTTTTATCTATATTAATTGGATCAAACATGATTCATTTCTACAAGTATTCAAACATATCCAACGAAATTTGAAGAATAATGGAAGATTAAGTTTGGATATGCAGGGTAAACATAATGGCGCAGATTGTACGGCGAGTCTGTTCAATGAGGTAACGAGAAATGCATTATAAAATATTACACTTACCGGTGAACTTAATTAATGACTTCTTCTGTCTTGTAGAAAATCCTGAAATTATTCTACTTATCTATAATTCTAACCATGGCCTTCCTACCTCCTGTCAGTATGTTATATCTTGCACAATGGGATCCAAATCGGTTTTTGAGGGTCTACGAAAAATTATCAAGTGCCCTATTCTTCGAAACAGACCCGTCAACATTACCAAACGTATGCATCATTCTCACAATTTTGATGGAACTGTTATCAAAATTGGTACTGTTATTTGTGGACGTACTGTTTATTTCAACTACTTTAATGTTCCGTGCGCTCGTGAAAAAGTTTCTGAATGAGTTAAGAAATACTGATGAGACACCAGTACGGGTAATTTAGTAAATAATACCGTACAGTACGTTCTGAGGACAACGGCTTCTGTTACGGATACTTTCATACACAAGTATTTATAGGTTTTCTAAATCCTTTCAGGTAATAGAGAGCTACAAAAACTTAAAGAGAATTGTGATTCTTATCAACAATGCTGTTGGAGCTGCGACATTTGCAAGCACGTTAGGAGCCCTTGCATTCTATTGTGAAATTATTGCAGGGATGGCAAAAATGCGTTTGCTTATCTTCTTTAGAATGATTTTTTACTTGACCTATCTGATTTCGTCAATCGTAATGGCTAGTAGATCCCACAACGAGGTAAAATTATTGTACAAATCAGGATATATATTTTCTTTACAAAAATGTTTGACAATAGGTGGGTCAAATCTACGATTGGTTGTATACACGGGCTACATATAACAGAATCCCTCACGTGGACCTTCATTTACTTTTATACGATATCTCTTTAAGTGATATTGGTCTATCATCCGGAGGTCGCCCGATTTCTTACAAATTTCTCGGATCAGTAAGTTGAATATTAATTTGGACCATGGATGGTTGATGATCATGTTTACTAAATTAGACTTCCATTTAACAGCTTTTGGGACTTACCGCGACTTACGTTGTTCTACGTTTTCAGTTTAATGATGTCTCTGTCTAAAAAGTGACATAACAGTTATATTCCCGGATGTTTCATGCAGAAGATTGTAAAATTGATTAGATATGTTTCTTGGAATCAATTCACCTTTCCCCAACCACCTCAATGTCAATGAATTCAATAAATAAAAATTACAACTTTAGATATCGATTGAGTAAAAAGTCCTATTGTCAGTATCGCACGCGAAAGGCGTCACCACTTTGATAAGTGGTTACCAAACAAATACTAATAAATTCAAATAATTCGAACGATTACTTCAATTGGGCAAATGCACTCCAAAAATTATATAGTATTCAATTCTACAGATTCCGTACATCCAAACTGTCATATTTGTACTCACCACGGTTCAAGTCAAAAAGGACTCACTCACAATTATGGAGCCTCTCAAGAGTTACCCATTTCTTGAATCAATTCCTGACTTTCGACAAAATCCAATACCTGGAATTAAACCAGAGTTGATACCTTGGAAAGTACATTTTGATTTTGCCTATTATCTTGGAATATCTCCGTTCAGATTTGAATGGAACCAATCCATGTGTCAATGGGAAATACGGAAAAGTTCTACTCAGAGGGTAGAGAGAGAATAAAATTAATTCATTTTATGAATTCCAATTTTAAGTTCGGAAAATTACAAATGATAATTTTTTTTCAGGTAATTTGTTTTATACTTCTTGTATTTGAAATATTGAACTTTCTTGTAAAGTTTGTCGGCCGGGTTTACCCGTCAACATCTGATCCAAACCTCTACTTTTTTGCACTATCTACAATTGCAAGCATTTTCAGCATGTCCGCTATCCGCCTCGTATTCTGGAGAAACTCTCAATTATTTTTCAACACGATGAATACAATTCAAAATTCTAGGAGTGAACAAACTTTGGTTCTCAGTAAACGTATTCTAGTTGAACAAAAACGGAGCGATGAGCCTGGGTCCAATAACATTTCACTGGTATTAATTTTATAATACTTTTTAAAAAACTATTAAAATTTAAAAAAAAAGTCTATGCTCGCCATTTCAGATAATAATTTCGAAGACAATTTGCACTGCTATGATTGCTATTACTTTGCTATCATATATTCGAAATTATATTGCAAATGCTGGAGTCGGTGATGGAAGTGCGAGTCTCGATAAAACCAGGAATGAAATTCGTAAGGTTTTCAATTTGGAAAACTCAGCGGAAGTACATGATTCTTTAGTTTTCTCAAAAATACTGTTGGAAATTCATACGAATCTAACCAATGGATTCACTGATGTGCTCTTTATTCTTACAAGTTTACTATTTCATGACATGGTGAATCAATTCTTGACTAAGATGAGGAACCAAAAATTTTCACCGATTCAGGTAAAATTCCCCTTCATTTTATGATGCAATAAATGAAGTGTATTTTTTAGCTACATCTTACTCTTACGTTCACGTTAGGTCATGAATCTCTTTTACGGTTTCAAAAATAATATGGCACTGGTCAACCGTGCTACTGGAATTATCAATTTTGGGTTTTCACTTGGATCTCTCCCACTTTATTGTGACGTTATGTACATGTACATTTTACCAATGTCCTTATTCTCAAAAGTTTACGTGACGGTGTATTCGGCGTATCTCATTGTTACACTTGCATTGCCAGCTGAAGCTCATAAAAAGGTAAGACATGACACAGGCGTGAAAACATTTTGACATTACCATAATACCTCAAGATTTTAACCTAACCATTCATTATTAGATGGGAGAAGTTTATAACTGGTTGTACTTGAAGGGGAATTACCGAAAAATTCCGCACCCCGATTTACATGCATTTTTGCACGACATTTCCCAAAATAATATTGGACTTAACGCATCGGGTTTCTCCGTAATATCGCAGAGCTTTCTTGGAACGGTGAGACCCAGAACTAAAAATTTAATTCGTCTAAGGTTTAATTTATATTCATTAATGTTAATGCAGATGTTGGGGCTGGCAGTGACGTATACTGTCGTCATTGTTCAATTTCGGACTCAGAAAGGATAAAGCAAAATGGCTTAATGCAAAGGAATTTTAATGCAAAATTCGATTGTATTTTCAAAAACTTTTTATTCCTGGTTTATATACATTGGAACCCTTAAATAATCTTAACATAAATACAAACTTAATACACACATACAAACTTAATTAACACACATTACAGATAAGGCCTTAATATTTGAGAAAGCGTGAAAGCATTTATTTGAGTATATACATTTGCTTATAAATTAGTTAAGTACTTTTGCACATTTGGTTTGTTAAGACGCTCCAGTTCCCAGTCATTAAGGTCACATTTATTTAAATGCAACTAATGTATGTATACTTTACCGAACCAATTTAAATGCATAGTTTTCAGAACAAAGTTCCACACGAAGGTGAGCGGAATATTTATTTTACACAAAATACGTATTTTCATTTTTGCATATGGCGAATAAGCATAATGCACTTATAAGACAATACAAATATTATTTTGGGCGAACAATCACAATCCTTTCAAAAATATTTCAATTGGTTTCGGTCATGGATGGACAATAAGGCTCCTGGTGTCTGGAGGTCAGGAAAGGCAACATGGATTCCCAGTTTATTACGTAACAAAAAAAAATTGAAATCCCTTGCTTGAGTTCAAACTTTACAAAATTGTTCGCCAGCAGCGTAGCTGTAGATTCCTGTACAATCTTCAGCCCTTCCTGGACTGGTAATAAGACGATTTCAAAATCAAAATGTTTAATTTTGAATTATTTACTGGCCGTTAGTGGCCAAGTCTTCAGCTTCTTTGTCATCGTTTACTACTTTCACGTCCTTCAGGACGAGCTCTTTCTCTTCAATCTGTAAAAAGACACAAATTCCGTTTGAAATTCGTTTTCAAAATTATGTACTAAAAATACCTGATTAGCCTGAACGATATGAAAATCTCACCTGTTCAATGTGTCGTTGGTCAAGTTTTCTTATTCTTAAACTCTCCATGAATTCATAGCGATGCATCTCAGGAAACGAAATATTTGCTGGTCTTGGGAGTTGATCTCCTGATGAACTCACGGATAGGAAAAGAAGTGTACTCAAAACAAAAGGTAGTGTGAACACCGGAAGTCTCATCTGTTAAAGAAAACCGATTCCAAATTATAATAGTAGCAATTCTGCAGAACAACTGAAAGAATCCGTGAGAAACTACCGTACATGTAAATCACTTTGGGACTTACAGCAGTAAAGATTAGAACAAGAGCATGTTGCAGTAACACCGTGAACAAAACATTGACAATAGCCATGAAAAAACTGTGACATGTAAGAACAATAAAAAATCCGCCAACAGCTCCAGCAGACAAAATACCTGCAATATGATAGTAATAATTAATTAAATTAAACATTAAAAATTAATTAGTGAATTTAGACAGATATCTTGAGCACGACGCAAACGAGTCCTTAACAAAGAAACTAACCATTGTAGCCCCAGATTCCAGCGTAAATAGTGGTGTAAACAGGTCCAGACGTAAAGAGGAGACCTATATTTTATCAATGGAATTATACAGGCATTAAATTAACTTCAATTTAATTAAATAGACATTCGATTCACAAAAATGTGCAGACGATTAATTCAATCATACCTGCAAAGGTCGAAACAGTGGCCCCAATAAGACACATGATGCATAAGATGGGGGAGTAAATCAGGACCGCTATATTAAAAATATTAAAGGTCAGGATTCTCTTAAGATAATTAAAAAACATAAACAAATACAAAAAAATATTCGACGATCTGTATGATTGTCCAGTATGACTGACCACTACTGCACAGCTCAATAATAAATTAACAAATTATAAGCACCTGCATAAATCAGAATACTCCCAAGAAGATTCTCGACGGCAAAAACTTGACCCATTGAGATTATAATCCCAGCGAACACCTGTAATAAAAAATATGTTAGCGAATCGAATTTCTACGGAACAGATCATAATCATAACTTTCGGTCACCTTTCCCCAATCCAAATTTTCTTCTTCTTTCTTCGCTTTCTCCCCAGGCTTTTCAATCTCTTCAATTCCTGGTGGCAAAATTGTGCTAGGCAATAAGTCAGCGTCTTCCACCGGAGTCAAAACTTCACGAGTTTGTCTATTCAAATCCGTGACTTCATGATGTTTGAGTGCAGCGGCTGTCACATTCTGAATTCCATTCGTTGTGTTCGCAATTTGTGGTGCGATCGTTGGAGAAAGTGGTACAGGTGGCATGAGGCAAATGAAAAGCAGAATATTGACTACGTTGAACGGTAATGTAAGGCATGGTAGAGAGAATTTGTACGATGATAGCATGTTGGCAAGGGCTGATGTGACAAAAACGCTGTGGAAAAAGTCGTAATCAGAATATACATATGAGTTAATAGAGCAACTTTTTTTTGCAGGTAATATAGACAAATTCTAAAAGAAAATAAAGTTTTTTAATGAGAGCTAACCTGAAAACAGCGCCCGCAATAATGAATGCCCATAATTTGATGGTTAGGTGTTCACCTATAGGTTAAAATAAACAAATATTAAAAAATGGCTGCTCAAAAAGAGGTTAAATAATAATGGCCGGGACAATAATGGTCTCGACTCTCACCATAAATTGGGTACCACAAAGAGGCGGTCACACATCCAACCAGTACAGCATTATAAGTAGTGAGTCCTGCACGGATACTCCCGAGATCTTGTCTCATCAACTGAAAAAAATTATTCATACAATTACTACCATTATCGCTCAACTCTATGTGGTACAAATTGTACATAAGGAGATAAGGTGATTGTAGCAATTTATTTTAAGGGCGCACTTACTGTCTCTGTCTAGAAACGGAAACAGTATGAATAGTTTATTATTGTGAGTAATTATCTACTACTTTGTAGCCGTACGTATGTACGTGCACCGGAATGTGCTTTGGACTTGTTTCTTAGAAATGAGAAGGTTGGACGCTTAGAGTCTTATGAGAATTCATTATGCGTCATTTCAAAACCAATTAACCATAAGAGCCATTCTTTTGGTTATTGTTATGACTTGTGACTTAAACCCAGACAGGTGGAAATTTTAGCTAAATCATTATTTTAAGTACCGCACCCATTTTAAATACGTATAAAATAGAAATCTCTTAATAACTTATCAATATTGAATATTCATACGTATCTACGTACAGAAATAATTAGTTTTGCGAAAAGTACGATTACTTTAAATGCTAATTGCATTCAATCATTAAATCATGATGGGGAATGGGCTGAGACTGTTTTGAAAGTAATTTACTGTTAATATTACATTAATACTAATTACTTGTGCTATTTTGGATGTGAAGAGAGCTCCAGTATTACGCTTGAATCACTCTGTCCCACCAAAATTACTGGACGAAATAATTAAAGAATAAATTTTCATTATTCTTACCAGAGACGTAATTATAGCAGTTGTAGCCGCTGCAGTCGTCGCAATACCAACAGTTAAATCGGACCAAAAAAGAGCAACAAGGATGATCAGACCTGATAATGGATTATTCGCAAAAAGCACCTGTTCGGACAAAAATGAATTTATTTGATTAACTTCAGTGTACATAATAGTGCATGGTCGAATTCACAAAGCGGACTAATCTGTCAAAAATTACAAAGTTCGATTCACAAACCTGAGAAATTCCACGGAAAAGAGCATTTAAAAATTTTGGGATGATCCATGTGTTCCCTTTGGAGCTAAGAAAATTGTCCACAGCCTTGCAATCTCCCACATAAGGAATCCAAGGGTTACTCTTTAGACATGAAAGAGAAAAGAAATTGGTCAATGCTACATTCATTAAATCGTTCAGCCCCTATTGAAGACTCAAATTAAATTAATCCATCATGGATGGAGATTCCAAGGAGAATTCACGCTAGTCGATTGTCTTTGTACGAGCTCCGCCCGGTTACTCAATTCTTCGAGCAAAAATCAATCCGTTTTATTCTTCGGACTATTTGATCCGTTTGTTTGATTGTAAAACTACAAAATTGCCCAATCAACTAACGTGAATTCTCTTCAGTGAGCTTTAAAATTGGATTAATGCACCCATGCTCTTAAATAGTGTGTGAAAGTCCTATTGATCACAAAATACAAAGATTTCAATGGTTTAGGAAATATATAGGTATGCATTTATGATTATGGCCTTAACATGAAAGACATGACAGTTTATTGGTGCCTAACGAACATATTAACTCAAACTCTTGTGTATAAAATTCAGATTACTCGGATTTCCCGAGGGATATTGTCAATGAATGAATTCATGTCAATGAGAAATTAGACCAAATGATATGATAGAGTAAGATAACCGAAAAAGTTCATCAATGGTGCTCACACATGCAATATAATATCAGTGTTTTATGTATACATTAAAACTGTCAATATTCCTATTTTCCTGGTGCCACTCTTATTGCAGCGTTTCAATTAGCCACATTAAGTTTCCACGGCCAAAATTCTGGACTAAATAGAGAGACAAAAATCCCGACTTTCGTGGATTACATAGACACAGAAAACTCAAATTGGTCCCAATCACATCCAATTCATTATATTATATTGTACACGAAATTAAATGCTAAGCCATGAGTTTAGAAAGTAAATTGCATAAAATATTTGTACACCAAAATTTGCTTCTGGGCATTCACGCACGTTGATTGCTCCCATTCGCATTCCCAGCTCAAAAGAATCTCAATCAGGGCTTCTCTTAATTAATTAACTCAAAGATTTGACAAACATTCGTTCCTTGCGTCCTGAATGTGAGATTGGTATGCATTCAAAAAATCTAAAGAATTTTCATTTACAAGAGTAATTGACTATGCTGTGTTTATTTGGCGTCAAATATTGATGCAGTCTTGATTCGTCTATTCAAAGAGGAGTCTTTCTAAATCTAAATCTATTTCGTACAATTTTTATATCACAGCCGAGTGATGCTGATGGCTTTTAATATGGTACGCAATAATTTGGTTAAGAAAAATCATGCCACCAAAGGTTTGATACAATACTTTCCATTTTATTCAGTACACGTAGAGTATCAAATATTTTACGCCTCTTAACCAAGTAATTATGATCATCCGTAACTCCTCAAGGCCTCCAAGGACACGGACGGACACAAGCCACAGCACAAGTACCCTTAGGCGTGGTCGTCCTTACAATTCGTATTAACATTTTTTCCTTTGTTACTCATGATCGTGCCTCTTACTTGTAAAAAAGGAATCTGACAACTTCACCCCAACTATCTACACCTGAAGAGAACCCTTAAGGACTTCTGTTTAACAAATGATGTTATGTAATGTGCAAGTCGGAGCCTGTTTTGGATGTCGCCATATATGCCCTGTAGGCAAAGACATGCCTGCTCGGAACCCTTAATTGATCACACTGTTCTTCTGTCAAAACGCTACGATCAATCATTAAAGATTGGATTTGTAAGAAACCAATCCACCAATCTCGGATTTTTCATTCTGATCGTATCAACCGAAAGCGGTTAAGAATAATTTCAGAGAACTGATAAGAACAGCGGGTGGTGTCCCGTTGACTAGTGAATTTCAATGTTAATTTAAAAAACGTCTCCTCCATATAAGTACATTCCAAAGGATATTTTATGATCCAAGACTCAAAATTATATTTTAAGATAAGACATTTACTTTTAATTTACAAAACCGCACAAGAAGTTTTAGAATTATTTTTCAGACTTGGCTCTCTCTGAGTCAAGGGAATAATTAATGGTCAAACCCATATTCAAATTAGTAATTGCTGAGCCGAAGCACTTTATTAGCGTTAAGCTAAAAGTGAACAATATTTTTCGTTGACTATTTTATGCTTTTTCATGACTCGATCGAATTTCATGTGACTGTGGCACTATGTGCTTACTATGCTGTAGAAAAATATCAGAATTCACAGGAATCTACCAAACGAAAAAGTTATATGGTTGATATACATATTATCAGATTTCTGAAATCGTACGTAGATGTTGAGTCCCAAACTTCTGGACAAAGTCATAGGTTGTGTTCAACCAACATGGCCCGTATTTGCATAAACATTAAATTGACTCCGACGGGCCGATATACACAGTTGTAAATAAAAATTCGCAAAACTAACTTATTTCAATTCTTGTTCAATTACAGTATACGAAGTAAACCAATCTGTCTAAATTTGTCCTAATTACTTAAGAATAGAAATATTTAGCTCACCGGAAATTTGAAGCGTCTATTTCTGGACGGTGAAATTTTGTCACTCATTTTAAAATAAAAAAATTCTTGTCAAGGAAAACTTTGTGAAAATTAAACAGTAGATCGATAAAACCAATTTGTTTTAGACCTCTCTTCGACAACGTCACTCATAAGCACTTTCTGTGTACTTGTGGTGTGGAGAAAGCACGAGATAAAATTTTCAGTAATGTTGACACACAGTCACCTTAGCACACTTCGTCGTGAAATAAAGATCACAAAGCTCACACGTAATCGTGTGACAAATGAAAGGGTTACTTAGACCTTAGACCAGACAAAATAATACTGAAGAGACCAGACCCGTTTTGTTCGTACGAACAGATACGTAGAGTTCTCAGGTTGCAAGTTAAAATGAAACTAAATGTTTGTGAGTATGTTTCGGCATCCGTAGTATCCTTTCTACACTCATGTAAACCTGAGGGCTAAAAAAGCTCCCAAGTTATCTCATCTCATAAATACTTTACTTTTTTTTATCTAATCTGTGCTGTTGTTGTGATCTCTCTTACAAGGTAATCACTTTGCGTGTCAAACTCGAACTAGTCGGAATCTATGAGGATTAACCACTTCGTGTGCTTTTGTCACAAATGCGAAGGATTAGCACATCTTCTCAAGATTCTGCTATTTCAAATTGATATAATATTTACATGTAAAGTGTTTCCCTCGTCAGATTCAGATTCAGATGTGAAAGATTGAGACCTGAGCCTGAGACACGTTCATCTTATACACAAAGTTACAATTTACAAACACTATGAACAAGGCGACCACAGAATAATGTAGTCTGGAAGACGAGTAACGACCCTGAGTGAGTGACAGACAAATTCTTAGTTTGCATCATAGAATAATGCGTTCACACATCAGCGGACAAAATACTTTCACGGCTGATGTGGTCTGCATAGCAAAATTGAATATAAAATGTTACCAACAGAAAAAATCCATCCAGAATGATACCGGATAGAGAAAAGTAAAAAGAAAGTGATGATTCATGGGTGTGTGCGTGTAGCAAAAATTTCAGCGGATGAATGTCACACAACAATTTTCTATCATACCGGCAAACGGAAAATCGACAAATCAAGTGTTTTGTATTTTAGTTGCAAAATACAACATTTCTATCCGGCCAACCAAAAATGACAAGTGAAGTCAATGCAAAAGGAAAAACTTATCAAAATTTTGTGCAATTGTCAAAAAATAATTTAAAATTTTTTAAATCGTTAATACGCTAATCATAAACGAACGCGCGAGAGATTTCCCAGATAGTATGGTTTGGACGTACTCCAAGAAATTAAACCGGTAAACATCTGGAACACATTCCAGAGATTCATTCACATTAGCACGTACGCTTCCGTGATTACAAATGTTAATGTGACTCTCGTTTCAATAGAATTTTATTTCTTGGATAATTTAATTTTACTTGAAATAATGCAAACAGAAGTTTGTCTACGTATTGGTGTGGTGATATAACATACATACATATGTACTGTAAATTATTTGGCATACCTCCAGGGGATAACATTTGGAAGAGATATTGTGTGGAGTACTGGATCTAGAGTTCCTCAAAAATGCGTCCATCTCATTTGAACTATCCATTCTGAATGTACCAAATCTTGAAGACACTAACATGGTTAATTTTTTTAATTCTATATATAATTTAACAACTACGTTTCACGTCTAACTTCTAATTTCACACTTAAAATTTTGGTACATGTCGGGCGGACACGAAAATTTCGTTTAAAGAATGGAATGCGCAAAAGAAACTTCTGTATTATCTCCGCATGAGTAATAACAGCTTAAGTCCAACCGGACAGTGTATTGAAGAAAATGACTACGCTGACAGATTGACCTTAAATATTTCAGGTTCAAGATTAGCCATGCCATATGTGTTAATATTACACATCTGTACATTTTAACTATCTGACAATGTGACAATATGCTGTGAGCCCATTCATAAACAAAATTCCAAAAATTTGCATGCATTTATGGCTGGAAATTGGAGCAAGGTGAATACCAGACCGAAACCTGATATTACGGTGTGGTGTGTCTGAAACCATTAATTTATTCTGAATATTGGAACATGATACAAATTGCTGTGACTCCTCATTTACATTGTCCCTTTCAAATATACACTAAAGGAAATTAGGCTCAAATATTAATACCAGCGTAGCACAATCTGACCATAAAATGCGCCAAGGCCGAACCGCAACTTCAATAAAGTTCAAAGCGCCGAAACATTATGGTAAAGTTATTAACCTGTTTTGTTCTTTAGGTATAGTTTGAATTTTAATTAAAAAAAATACTGTAGTTAAATTGTTAGTTGAACTTTATTGTGAGAGACAGATTAAACTGAATTACAACAAGCATGGGGTATTTTCTCTACTATTTTGTGAGAAAACATTCCAACTAACAAGTGAAAGGAAAAATCGGCAGACGAATTTATGTATTAAAATACAAACCCAATAATTTCTCAAACACCCCTCGAAATGATCTCCTAACCTACGGCCGACCTATTTCTTTTCAATTAAAAATGGCCTGAAGTGAGTTCAGTGCATTGCAGTGCTTGAAAATCTTTTATTCCCTTATCCAAAACTGATTCCATTGCATTGCTATACTTAATTCAGTAACTGAATCGAATTCTAACATAAAGGATAGATACACTACACGGGATGAGCACCTTTAGATTTCGCAAGTCACGATGAACTATTTTAATCTGAATTGAGAAGCGTGTGGTATTTCCTATAGTGGAATGGTGATGACAGTGAAGGTTATTGAAACAGGATTAAAAGGTGTCCCTCGTGTCATTAACACTAAATCCCTTGGAATGAGTTGTAATACTGACAATAATAGTCTTACGTTATAAAAAACAAAAAATATACGGTCAACCTCACAGAACTGTGACTGTGAGCATGTGAATTATGCCTTAATGCTTCAAAATTTTGCTACTGTTATAAGAGCTGCTTTCCTCGACCACTTTGGAATTTGACCTATTCTTTATTTAAAATGCGAGAATAAATTGGGGAACATTTTATGATGGAAAAGTTTTAAATGGAAAATTATATTTCGAACCAATAAATTTTGATGTTAGGAGGTTTTACGAATGAATGGAAAATTTCTGTTTTGGGAAATCTCATAATATTGTAACTAGTAATTTTGAAAAAGTATAAAGAATGCTAATCTTGAAAATAAGTCGAACGTTATGGACGACTGTTCATTCACGCATATCCGTGTGTGTCAGGAAGTAAATATTATTTAAAAGTTGATCGAATGGAAAAACTCCACATTGAAAAACCTCTACAAGATTCGTTGGCAATAAAACTGAACAGTAGCTTTTAAACAGGATAATTTAGCTCATTTCTTTTCACAGTCGTTTTCTGTAATTAAAGGGCATTACAATGACTACTGCATGAGGTTTGGCCTTTGGCGTGATAAACATCGTCTTGTTATAATTGGTCCAATTACACTCTACATAAGGACCGAATTTCCTACCTTTATTTAAAAAATTATATTTAACGAGCTGGAAAATTTGAGCTGTGGCGTCCCCAGTAAATTTCTTGACCGTGAAAAAACTACGCAAAATATTAATGAAGAAAATAATCTTTAAATCAGTTACCTTCAAACCTTCCGTTCTCACTTCCACATTCATGGCCCTAACAATGTGTTAAATTCGACGAGAAAATAATTAACATACTATGAAAACTATCAAACTGAAGAATTTTGTGGCTTCACATCACAGATCCAATACTGTGTTTCAAAACTAAGAGGACATGTCAGCTGTTATAAAAAGATCGACGTTCGTGGTTGAACTGGAGAATGAATTGCCCAATAAACTTTATCAATAAAGATGCCACACAGTAAGTAAGGACGACATTTACGAGTTGTGCAATTAATTGCATTGACTTGTTATGATTGTAGTACGAATAAATGTACAACATACGAACATACATAACATACAGAACATATGTAGACTTCCAGAAATAGCTTTGAGAATTTAAAATTTCCAGTTGACAGTGCACAAGTGGTCTAGACTCATAGAACGAACGCCAGAGTTTAACCCTTTCCGAATAATCTGTCACATTGAGGTTAATTTAGCGTCATGGATTAAATAATGACACCGCAGAATTGATATATGAAAATTGGTTTCAGGCAAGTGCTGAATTCGCAGATTAAGAACGACTCTAATTACAACCACTCAAACATGTAATACAAAACACAACCTTGAATTATGTACAAATCAGTATTTGTTTCCAAACTTTGACTTCAATGTCAACCACGCTATATGGAGTTTTGAGCTATTTCAAAAATTGTATAATGTCTACTATCAAAATGCAATGGATACTGAAGTTGAATTAAGAACGAAAATGAAACTATCACTGGGTCTACAAAGAATACCTAGGTGAAAATCAAATAAATCCTTACCTGAAAAATTGAGCACAAGGAATGTCTGGATTGTTCGTTCGGAAAACCTGAGATGACAAATGTATCAGATTTACTTTTCTTGTCGTCTGAAGGTAATTGAATCTCCAATGCCAATGGACTAACTACATTAAACACTGTTGTGCTTTGGAAACTACCTTTTCCCATTTCACGAAATAAATCAGAAATGTTAGATTAAATCACGGAGATTGTTTGAATTGAAATCAAAAAAGAATCAACGTAAATTTTTTAGCAAAGATATAAATTAGGCTTGAGTTTTAACTTTGTACTTTTTAAATGCAAAAGTAAATGATCTTCCTCTAAGATGTTCAGCCTTTATATACGCCTTCCGTTACAGATAATAATCGTTTAGTGATTTATTAGGATCACTCCTTTCTTATGTATCTTAATTATCATTAGCTCCCAGAAGAGTCATTTCCACTACACCTGATTGGTTCATGACTCCGGCATGCATGGTATTTTCTAAATCGAACAAGGTTTGTGAAAATTTGAAAGATCGTAATATCATAGGGTAATTATATTTCACCACGCCACGTTTTATGATCATCTCCTACTTTAACAAATGAGCCAGAGTAATTAAAACTCATATGTATGTGTTCTTACACTTGAACTATACTTAATTTATGCTTACTACACGTGCAAACTCATATAGGACGGACATAAATATAAATATAAGTGAGCATTTCTAAACCTGTCCGGTTTAAGCACCTCGTTCTACAATTACATATGTACATTTTAATTTTTTTTTTCGAAAAATCCAATTAAAGTTGTGCGTTTTCCCTGATATCTTCTCTTACATTCCAACAACCCATCAAAATATCAATAGAAATTTCTATGTAGATGAAATGGCCAACCTTTCAACAAGAATTTTCGAGAATTACAATTACAGTTGTTTCGTAAATATTTGTCTAACTACGTTTAGCATTCTTGCTTGGGGGGTCTCGAAAAAAACCCGAGATGTTAATTTTGTTCATCAGCAAGTCTATGTAAAATACTAGACTTGCGAAATACTCATGGTCGAAGGCGGATGTTGGTTGTATGACGACCGTAGTTCCAATTCTCTAAATTGTATGCAAAATATGAACGCAATTTTTGAAATAAAATAACTCGCCTCCCGGTTCCTTCATAATTAATTTAGAATAAATTGCAGTTTTTACCTGACCATTAAGGAAAGTATAATGCACAACCTGTTGTTAATACAAGAATTAGTTTAATTGGTGAAATTTTTAACGAATGTTCCTATTTCTTAGTTGAAATAAATTATTATTGTTTTTCGAACGATTTCATGATAAGCTTCTCTTAATATAAAAAATATGCACAAATTCATAAATAAATTTTTTATTTGTTTAACTTGTTGCATACAAAATTGATTGTTCTTCTAGAACTTATTGAAATTCTCAATCGTATACTCTACTCTTGAATGATAACCTGGCACGAATTGTTTACTTCTTATTGGACTGGTAAACAAATAAAGGCGTGGGAAAGGTAGAATAAAATTACACCTCCTGCATCAGCCAATCCTGTATCTTCCCCGCGGTGACTGACTTTAGAATAGAGTTAATTTGCATTACATATGCATAATCTGGAGTTAACAATTAAGCACACTCCTTCGTTATTACGAGTAATTAACTTTACTCTTAGAGCTCGTGTTATGAGGTAGTTAAGAGCATCGGTAAAATTATAATAAGAATTGTATGGACAACCCTTTCTTCATTCAGTTCACCTTCATTCAGGTTATCATGACCTGGGGAAATGTCCAACAAGTGTTGAGGGTCAAGAAT
Source organism: Protaphorura tricampata (assembly GCA_034698835.1). Taxonomy (NCBI): domain Eukaryota; kingdom Metazoa; phylum Arthropoda; class Collembola; order Poduromorpha; family Onychiuridae; genus Protaphorura; species Protaphorura tricampata. The sequence goes on from JAQGCB010000312.1 coordinate 21,382, forward strand.
TTAGTGTGCAACGTGTTATCAATTTAAAATACTCTCATTAATTGATAATTATAAGTCAGAGCGTTAAAAAAACATGCGTAACGGTATGAAAACCTTAGAAATCCTTAAATTAACATTGAGAGAAAGCTAGGTCCATTTCAGGCATTTGAGAAAATGTGCATATATGAGACGTATATCTCATTTCTTTCTGACACCGCAACCCAGAACCGCATTTTTCTTTTATTTTGGAGGGCTGGGACGCTGTCGTCACGTACACGGCTGACGACCTGGTTACTTTCTCCGCACTTTCCCTGCAACCTGGAATTCCAAATTAAAATTTGACAGAAGCCCCAACGAGAGAATCTGGAGTTTGAGAAAGAAATTCATTTAAAGAATGAAATAAACACAAAAACAAGTTTCCCTGCTATTTTGAAATTTTCCATACATTGAATTAAATCACTCCTAATGGCCAATGTCCCAATGCACCATTCACAGGGAAAAGTGCACAGACACAATAACCATTTTCAAATTTTATTACAATGCTCGTAAAATCTGAAGGATTTATTATCTCCATTATGTGTTTACATTTGAAAGTTGAATGAATAATCAGCAGCCTTTAATTTAGTGCATGCATAGCGAGATATAGGATTATAGGAGTTTAATTTGGTTCGCCCTGGCTATATGGTGATTCATGCCGTGGTTAGAAGAAAAAAATAAACGATTTCTTGTAAACAAGGCTGCTATGCTTGGCAATTCTTCATAAACCAAATCCCCATGGCTGATATAAGCAAAACTATTTAGAAGTTGCTATTTTCGACGAGATCGAGACTTCTTGCCTGCGGGTTTGACCTTCCGATTTTGACTTTGACTCTGACTCCGCGATACATTCCGACGTTTACATCCACGACTGTTTGTACGAGTGCGTGACGCAGGTCTTTTGCGAGATTTACTTCGATAAGTCCTTCCTTGTGATTTCTTTGGACATGATTTGCTCTTATTATCAATTCGGGTTCGGCTTTGCTTGCGAGAACTTCGTGATGCCCGGCTATTGCTCTGACTCCGAGTAGTTCGAGATGCTCGACTTTTGCTCTGACTCCGAGTGGTTCGAGATGCTCGACTTTTGCTCCGAGATCGAGAAGAGCGACTTTTACGACGAATCTGACTTCGGCCTTTAGAAGTACTTTCCCTTCGACTCTTTCCCTTAGATTTACCTTTGGAACTGCGACTAGAAGTCGAATTGACCGGGGAAGGACTGCGAGAAGCCTCAGAAGAAGAAATTCGGATGGGTGATCGAACTAAAACCAAGTCGTCATCGTCATCGTCATCACTGTCACTGTCAGAAAGATCAATTCGATCAACCTTGACACTATTGTGCGAAACACTGCGGGTAGAAACTCCTCTCTTTCTAGCCTTCAAGGCCTTTTTCACAGTTTTCTTCAAACTCCGATTATTTCCACATTTGGAGGAAGAACAACATGGAGACGCCTGCCGTTGATCGGAATCCGAACCATCATCCGACGACTGATCAGGATATCTGACTCTAATTCTTTCCTTGCGAGTAGAAATGTTTCTAGCCATGAGGGCCTTCTTCCCCATTTTCTTCAAACTTCGATTATTTCCACGCTTGGAAGAGGTTGAACAACATGGAATCGCCTGATTTTGATCGGAGTCCGAACCATCATCGGACTGATCAGGATATCTGACTCGGATTCTTTCCTTCTGGACAGGCTTGGGACTTTGGTTGGTTGGTACACATGGTTGGACCCAATTAGTCGGGACAATTGTGTCAAGGAATGGAACGGAAGCAGCAATTTTGGCCAAACGATTGACCCAACCGGGAATCGATTTCTTACATAGGACCTATTAAAAATATGTCTTTAGATTTGTTGATATTTGCTGGTAACGTGTCGAAAGATCACCCTTTATTTGCTTAGTCAAATGTATGTATACATTGGTACCTGACAAAATTTATCTGAAAAATCGTTGCAGTTTTTTGAGAAGAGATGGTATGAAAGACCCTGCCAATTTTTCCCTAAATCATTGATGGCTTGAAGCACTTGAGCCTTCGTTAACTCTGTGTGTCCAATGAGAATCGAAGTTCTGAAATGGAGAATCACGTATTATAGCGTTAGGGAATGAATCAAAAATGTTCGAATAAATGTTAGAAAAACAGAGTTTAGTGTTCACTCACTTGTATTTACAAATCTCGTTCATGTGTCCCAAGCATTTCGGCTCAATTTGGAATATCCCTGTCATAGCAGCGAATGAAACTTCATTTCCATAAATTTCGACACCAGAATGAAATACTCCCAATCCAAGAATCCAAACTAATTTTCTTGGCCAGTATGAAGACCATTCCTGTGAATCAAGATATTGAAAACTTTGTACGGAAATGGTTCGCAAGTTTTATTTATTCAGTGTACAGAACATACGAGGTCATAAATGTTGAGGTACACAAGTTGTTCCTTCGATGGGACACACGACGGAGTGCCCTTCTTGGACATGCCTATGAAATAAACTTATCTGTTGTTGAGTTTAGCCAGTCGATTAATAAAAATCAATCTTTTTTGAATTTTGAAACTAGTCTATATAGCCGAAGCTGTTAGACTATCTTAAAATTTTGAATAACTTGACTTTTTTTTTGCTGCAGCTACGATCGAATTTCACCCGTCAGACGAAGTTCATCATAAAAGCCATCATGTGTTTTGTTGTTAGACCAGACTTTCCCCCCAGTAACTGGAAGTCTTATTCGATCAGTGTCTCAATAGATCTACCCGTGTACAAAAATTGGAAATAGATGCGTTCGTGTGTTAAAAAGTGGCATAAGTTATTCTGCACACTGCGTCCACGTAAGTTAGCGAGCTTCCAAAAGAAAAATTCAGCTAAAAAATCGAAGATCTGTCGGCGTGGCGTGGTGCGTGGTTCCCTTGTAAGTTCCAATTTCGGGTTTCGCCAACGAATTCAGTTACTAGAATTTCATTTGTGGAATCCGAATTATATGTAAGAATATAATTCGTTTAATCTCGATCAACCAGATGAAAACTATTATAACGTCTCTTAGTAGCGGTGACCGTTTTTCACAGCTGAGCGCTAGTATGGATGGTCAATACGGGCAGATGATAACTTAAGATATTCAACTGAATGATCATAGAAAGCAGATGGAATCTATTTTACAAAGGTTTGGACGCTACCTACTTTTCTCGGTAAATAGGCATTATGGGATTCCCGCTTTTCACAATAT
>JAQGCB010000313.1:0-24540 GCA_034698835.1 Protaphorura tricampata
CGATCTTATTTTTAAAACTTCTATTTCTATTTCAATCGGACTTTTATGATAAGTTTTATTTTTTGTTTGAATTATTAAGACATGGACAGAATCTTTGTGCTTTTTTGGGGAGAGTATCCTGGAACGGTTGCTTATGAACGGTTATGAACGCTTGCATGATGGCATCAGTTGGATTCTTTGAAAAGAAAATGCATTCCCCGAGTACTTTATAGTCTCAGTGCTAGAGTTATATGTCATAATAAAATTCCTTTCGATCAAATCACGGAATCATTAAAACCTGTGATTGAGAGTACAATCAACAAGGACCTTTTGGCATTACTGGAATGGACCACTTATGTGATCTATTCAGAGTTGGCTCGTCATAAGATACTAAATGTACAACTTGCGTTACCATACCATACATTTTATGATGGCAAATCAGAACTTGTAACTTTTGTTAATACTACCACATACTATACTAAGGACAAAGGTGAAGTTAAAACATATATTGATAAACTGATTTCTGATTGTTTTCAACATTGTGACTTGTTAAATGCTGACGTTCCTAAGGTCGAAAGAACAATTAAACCTTGTAATGATGCATCCTTTTTCCTGGAACCCGTTGAGTCGAAAAATAATTAACAATTATTTTTAATCATGTTTTTTTTACGTATGTAACGTAACCGAGAATTTGAATAATTTTTAATTCAGTCATTACGTATTTCTTTCATTGCATGCAGACAGGATTAAGGTTATATGTGTAAAGTTTTATTCAATAACTCGATTAAAACTAACACACTCTGCAATTTTTTGGTGTGACTCGAATCAGTTATACATATGCATCCGGCGATAGTTAACCTTCCCAACTCTCGTAAAAATTAACCACTTTCTTTTCATTTATTTTAATTAACACTCTTAGATTAATTAAAATTAACGACAGCGCCATTTAGATAGTTGCATGTGATGGATGAATTCTAAGGTTTAATGTAATCTACATTAAACTTATTCACTTTATACGCAGATTTTATGCCAATCTTTTCGCACACGGGATATTCATACTCAGAATTAATCTATTTAAGCTCAAACACCTTATGTAACTAGGTTCAGTCTTCTTAACAAAATTGCTTACTCCAGTCTACTCTTAATAATAAACTAAATTCTAAATAAAATTGCAATTCGGTAATATTATTATCAAAGTTCCATCCTATTATTCTTCGATTTCGTGCATTCTCGACTTCTTCAGCCCACAGCTCTCGCGAAGGACGGCCTTCCATCATGAACCCAAAGGTACGACAAACCAATACGCCCAATAACTCCCATAAAATTCCAAATTTCTGAACGTTACCCTTTGACAGTCACGACGTCGACTGTTACCCTTGCCAGTCTAAGTTAGACTGTAACACTCCCTGGCCAGTCAGTTTTTGACTATGAAAGTAGGAAACGACTCACAAATAATACGACCACCTTTACGCCCCGGATAGAAATTCCGCAGTTGAGTATTCCGGTCGTTACAGGTACTAATATTTAAAAAAAACTACTATGAACACAAACCAAATCAACCCTGTAGATATTAGATTACTAAAAACTTGTTTTAGTATTGTCGTTGGGAGTAATCGAAGTAGCTAAGGGTAGCCTAAGGTGTATGCGATGCGCCTTACATCGCGTGTTCGCTTCGTCCGATAAGTTCATATATGTTTAAATAGGATGATACCACTTTCCGTGAAGAGTATATTCAAGATAGTATATGGATATTCGAGAGGAGCAGAGAACCCTAACACGAGAAAAAGGTACTAATATGCATCAAAAAGCTACTTTTGGCTCCTGCCTCCCACATCGTAGTTATAGCTCCTCCCTCCTTACCACATGAGGTCTTAGCCCCTCCATCACTAACACGTGAAGGAAGACTGTTGGTGAATCGAGAATTCCAGAAGTGCTTGGAGTCACGTCATCCCCAACACCTGACTCGTGGTAGATGTACCTCACCCATACAATCAATTACACTTGCAAAATATTTAAGGAAAATGGATGTATGTCAAGTTCTCACACATTCAATCCCATTATTAGTTGGATAATATTAAAGGAAAATGCATGAATGAAGTTCTCATGCGGAAATCCCACTATTATTTGCAAAATCATTTAGGAATGAGGAATGTATGACTAGTCCGCATGCAAGAAATGTAAACAATCTTACTGTGGGAAGGTTACGGCATGCTTTGGTTTTGTTTTCTTTCGTGCCTACCCATCCGCATACACAATGATGTGGTTCTTTACAATTGTGAGTGCTACTAAGCACAATGAACATGTGGATGACTACATTTGAAAATTGCATTGTTTGCAATTTAAAATTTACCAACAAAGTGTTTTGTCCTCGTTGCATGCAGCTTCAGCGTGTATGGCATACGATCGATGAAATACATGACGGTCAATTTTTTGCAATTTAAAATGTTCCATCTGATATTCAATTCTGCGGACTTTTGAAGTCCAAGAACCAGAACATGGACAACAACAACAACCTAGACGTACTAGCCGACAATAGTGCTAAATTCTGTAATAATTGTACAGAACATTACCCAAATGCTCTAAACTGTCCTACCTGTCAATCTGTTCAGATTGTGAGTCTTCGGTGTTTAGTATTACATAACTTCTATTGTTGCTTTGACATTTGTCTCCAGTGTAAATACTTGTTCCCTGATTAATCGTTACCCATTACTGGATTGACTTCTCAACCACATATCATTACGTGAATTGTGTTGGGTGTGAAGGGTGTTGATAATGGAAAAAAATTGCTTATGGAATTAAACTGTTGGTGATGGAATAAAATATATAAGTGACGCGTAGTCGGACAGACTTATCAGCTACAGTGATGTCTGTTTATGGTGTTGAAATTACTTAAAAAAGCTTTGGTGTTGGAATAAAATAAACAGATGTGGTTAAGGTTGTTTTTTTTTGTTTTTGTACTACCAGTAATAAGCGTTAGGAATGCAGAGCCGTGAATTTATATAAGATTTCTGAACACTATCCCAATCAGAACTATCCGACGGTGGTGGTACCTTGTGTAAAGTGTGTTGGTCGGGATAGATTGTACTTGAAGGCCTGGGATATTATTTAAAAGTGACAACATTACGTCAACCACCGTTTGTGAAATATTTGATTTGTTGTAAAGATTGTTACCTGTTTTCACATAATTTACCCCTAATTGAGATTTTACATGAATTCCCTGAATCTGGAGAAACTGTTGCTTTGACTAATCACCTGGGAGCTCCGCCGGACAATGTTTAAATGTCTTGCGTGCGGAGAGAATCTCTATGAAATTTTTGAGTGTTTCAATTGTAGACTACCCAATCTTATGGACCATAACATTTCATTTACACAAGCCTTCCCGAATGCACGTGTCCGTATTGAGTGTATAAGGAACTGTGACTTTTGTAAGACCCGTGTTAGTGTGTACATGACTGGGATTCCAGTCCATCCAAAGTACTATGCAGACCAATTTGGGCGGTCATGATACATTAGTCTCATACATTGGTGTGTGTATCTTTCTGCCCCAAAAAAACGTGGTGTCACTAATTGAGAATGTTTACCAGTTGAAGAGTTCCTCCGTATCTATGTTCAAGGCGAATCAGTTTCGTGGACCCCCGTGCTTTGTGGCTTTCTCCCTCAAATTTAATACCATGGACAAAATCCCACAATGCCTAATATTCCGAAAGTCAGGCTTGGAGATGGACTTGACTAATGTGGATGGACTTTTCCAAGCCCTGACCCACGACTGGATGATTAGGCGTGGGAATCTTGTATTTGAGACTGTGCACGAAGTGAAAGTGCAAGTGTATTACTAAAATGTTGCAAAGTCCAACGACTTTGAAGAAACTATGTGCACGTGTTATTTTACACACTCATGTTGATTATTTACCCTTACCTCATTCTCTTTGTAGAGTTATTCATACAAAACTTAACGAGGACACCCAATTTTTGAGAGGAAATCTACTTATGCATTTGCGTGGACAATTGACACGTTGGAACAATTGCTATGTAAAGTATGAATTAACTGATTACGGGATCTTGGACTTAGTTGGTAATAGAAGACAAATTTCGTTTATTAAGTGCGGTATAATTAATAATTCAGAAACATTAATACCATTTGTTGGCGAACTCATAACAGAACTTATTCGGTTCTGTGAGCATTTTGGAATTGAAGGTATAGGCCTATCATTTTTGCACATGAGACCGAATCTGAATGATGGGACGGGTGTTGTATTTTTGGTATTTTGAAGTTGTGTATGTAAATTCAAGAAAATCCTTCATATCCTTGTTTGAAACCAAGTGATGAGGCGTTTAAACTGACTTTTATGATTTGAAGATGTTAAGTGTACATGATCTAGAAAAACCTTACGGACCGTTTTTGATTCAGGTGAAGTGTGACAGTAACATGTTAGAGAGTCCTTCCACATTGAAGAACCTGTGTGCTCGCGTCATTTACCACAAACGGATCCCATACTCTGCACTACCTCAATCTCTTACAATTATAAATACTCATCAAAATGTGACAATCGGATTGATAAGAATTAGGCTGGAAGTTCTGTTTCGGGAATATCTCACAAATTGGGGTACTTTCTATGCGAGTTTCTACCTCCCGGATTCTGGTTACTTGACCCGAGTTGACCATATGAGACATGAGAAGTTTGGAAAATGTGGTACTATTGACAATTTAGATGTGGCCTTATCATTTTTAGACGAACTAATTTTTCGAGTCAGTAGATATGTTGAATTTTGTGAGATTGAACATGTTTACCCTTCCTATTTATACATCAAACGAAGTCAAAGCGAATCAGAGTGTGACTTGCATTTGATGGTTTGAAGATGTTCCGTGTGTGTCCCTTGAAAACACTCTGCGCCCGAGTAGTTTGTCATGAGAAAATTAAATTCCATGACGTTGTACCTTCTTCCCTCGTGCCCGTAATTGAAACCCCGCTAAATGTACGGACAAGAGATTTGAAGGAAAGGATATGTACGATTCTACAGCGTAGAATAATATTTGATGGTGACATTTACGCCCAATGCGAGGTAACCCATCCCCGGTTTAATGATGCTGTAGACAGTGAATTTTCATACATTCGGGGTAAAAGGTTTTGAGATAGAAATGAAGTGAAGTGTTTTGTGGACGCCATGATAAGACAATGTATTAGACACTGTGAGTTTTTTGACGTGAAAACTATCGACATGTTTATTTTGAAAGTAAGGCGTTACTCGACGGATGAACGTGAGGATGATGGAATCACTTGGATTCTTTGATGAAAAAATGTATACTCCGAGCACTTTGCAGAATCTCAGTGCTAGAGTTATATGGCATCATAAGTTACCTTTTGAAAACATTACAGAATCATTAAAACCGGTGATTGAGTCCACAATGAACAAGGACCTTTTGACTTTGCGGGAATGGACCGCTCACGTGATTTATTCAGAGTTGGCTCTTCATAATATACTATATGTTCAACTTGTGTTACCATACCTGTCGGTTAAGGATGGCAAGTCTGAACATGTTACGTTTGTAAATACGACATGCCTCAAGGACAAATGCGAAGTTAAAATATACATTGACAAGGTGATTTCCGATTGTGCTCAACACTGTGACATGTTAAATGCGGGCGTACCAAAGGCCGAAATTACAATCCAACCGTGTAATGATGTCTCCTTTGTTCCTGGCACTCGTTGGGCAAAAAATAATAATTGACAATTATTTTTAATCACGTCCGCTTTTCAGGTACTATTTTGCTTTGTCAAAACTACTATAAAATCCTACCGCGATCAACAGAAATTAAATTAACCCTGTAGATATTAGACCCGTAAACTATAGTTCTTTGGTAACATGTCGTTGGGAATAACAGAAGTGGCTAAGGATAGCCTTAGGTGCAAGCGATGCGCCTTTCATCATATGTTCACTTCATCCGATAAGTTTATCATGTTTAAGTGGGATGATGCTACTTTCTGTGAAGAGTACGTACAAATAACCTCGTAGAGTAGCCAAAATTTGGTCTAATTTGTTTTCACTTTGTTTATTCATAGGTGTGCCAGAGATATTCGTGACGAACAGAGAACTCTAGCACGAGCGACAGATTTGACCATACGGAATACGGACATATGGCTCAAGCGGCTTATAGAACATAGATTCAAGACATGCTGCAACGAGTCGGTGGGACGTTGCATTTCCACCCCGCCGGACCGTGCCGCTGAGCATAATAATCCAGCCTGCTTCTTTGGGAAAGTACCCATGTTTGTGTTTCTTCCCTATCCAAATCACAGACTGTGTACAAAATGTTATGAGCATTACATGAAGCCTAATGATGCGACGCCGTCGGAGATTTCAACTTTTTTTCCATTGACTTTTTGCTCGTGCCCAATAACTGGATTGACTTCGCAACCACCTTTCATTATGTTAATTTGATTGTGTTGAAAATGAAAGAAAAAAAATTATGAATTTAGTCGGGACATCTGTCTTTTTAGGGGTGTTTAAAATATTTTGGTGATGGAATATAAGTGACTCGTAGTCGGACAGACTTTTCAGTTACTGCCATGTCTGTTTAGGGTGTTGAAAATTGAAAAAAAAAACGCTGGTGATGGAATAAAAATATGCAAGTGTGGATAAAGTTGTTTTTTTGTCTTTTTTGTTTAACATTATGGTCTCAGCCGGTTTTTGTACCACTAGTTCCAAGTGTTTGGAAGTCGGGATGCGTAGGTTCATGCAAATGGAGAGGAATAGATACGTTTCTTTTAGAGACTGGAATGTGTCCTACCCCGGAAGACGGGACATGTCTAGAGCAGGATTCTATATGCTGGGAGAAGGAAAGGTTGGTTGTAGTATGTGTTGAAGAAAATTATTCTAATATTTCATTTGGTGTAGGTAAAGTGTGCATTTTGTGGGGTCATGCTTTGGCAGTTTGAACCGAGGGACGACCCATACCTTCAACACTTGGCTTTTTCGAGTATGTACTAAATTCCCATGCAAAAGAATTATCAAAAATATGTATTTTTCATTTTGTGTCTTAGAGCAATGTATTTTCTTGACACACCCCTCTGCTACAAGAAATATGAAAATGTCAACGTTTTTGTACAACAAGTTGAAGCCCGCAGTTGATTATGGATTGTAAAACTGCTTTATTGATATAATCTCCTGATAACAAAAAGGACATTTTACGATGGCACAACAACACACATAACAGATTCCAATATGAGAGCATGGAAATAATAAAACCGTAGATTCCTTTGAAAAGCATATCTTGCAAAGAATTTGTATTTCTTCGTCCGGAATTCTATCAATTTCTTTATGAGCCAACCACAAGCCTTCAAAAAAACAGGTATCCTTGGGTCCATGAGCAGGCACAGTTGTTAGTTTCTTTATTCTCATCGAGAATCCACATGAAAAGCACTCACAATATTCCTTCGCCGATTCAAAGTATCCTGCGGCCGCCATCATTTCAGCAGACGGCTGACCCGGGCCCAGACTTTTGAAAGATTGTATCCTTAGACTTTCCATGGCCATCGAAGGATGACAAGGTCCTCCCATCGTATTATGCAATGGTATCTTGATATATTCCTTCAGTTGTTTGATATAATCCATCCTGGACACAATGAAGACCAGACAAAATCAGAATTACATAAAGAAATTGTACACGTCAATTGCTAGACCTGGAAGCTATTCAGGCGTCCAAAGGTTTATGCGTAGCAATAAATTAAAAAATATTGAGAATGTAAAAAAGGAATTACATAAGCTTGAGACTTACACAAAATTCCGGCAGGCTCGCAAAATATTCCCACGATTACCAGTCCGTGTTAACTTTGCCCGGTTTCAGATCATTTGTGATTTGCTGGATATGAATCGATATTACCGACGTGGTTTTCGAGGTGTAAAGTATTCGTTTTTGTTGGTGGGGATAGATGCATTTAGCAAGGTTTTATTTTTGGAACCAATTCGCCGGAAGGATGCGAACTCTGTGGTGGAGGGATTGAAAAAGATTCTAAAACGGTCTGGAAAGTTTCATAGATTTCAATCGGATGATGGCAAGGAGTTCGTTGGGAAGACTACGCAGGCGTTCCTGAAGAAGAATAATATCCAATGGTTCTCGACCTATTCTGGGCTAAAAGGTGTGACTACCAATTTCTTTCTTAGATTAGATGTAGAATTTGTTTGATTTTTGTAGGGAGCATTGTGGAAAGGAAAAACCGGGACCTTCGAATGAGTGTAGCCCGATATATGAATGAACACCCGGGTGGGAAATGGACAGACACAGTCAAAGCCCTGGAGACATCACATAACCTAAGTGTTCACAGTTCGCACGGGTTAACCCCCTTGGAAGCCGCGAAGCCAGAGTCCCAAGCAATAGTCTGGGAGAAGCTCTACTCAAAGTACATGTTCTTACCCGAAAAGAAACCCCGGTTTGCTGTCGGAGATCGCGTTCGACTGTCAAAATTCAAAATTGTATTTTCGAAAGAAAGCGACGAATCGTTCACCCCAGAAATATTTGTAATTTCTAAGATTCGAACCACCCGCCCCGTGGTTACCTATAACATTAAAGATTTGAACCAAGAGGATGTCACAGGTGCAATTTATGAGAGTGAATTAGTGTCGGCCGGACAATGAGTGAATCGACTAGCTTTTTTATAACTCTAAACAGCAGCCTCAGTCGTAATTTCCATCCTGAGAATCAATCAAACTCATTTTTTAATCAGCTGTATAAACCACTCGTTTGTGACTCTTCAAAATTTGAAGTCGGTTTAGTCGAAGTGTTTTTGACACCTACCAGAGGTAGGACTGTGTTTTCGGGGTGTAAAAACCCAGATGATACAGTTATAAAAGTTGGTGCTGGGAAAACTGGACTCACTCAAGTAATATTTGAGCGAAGTCCAAAGGATAGAGTTAGAGAATGGTTGACAAAAGTTAATGCCGAGCTGAAGAAGAATAACTTGAACAAATTGGCTTTTGCTTTCATGGTGACGGAAGATTCTACGCGAGTCAGTTTGAGAAACGAGGAGTCTGAGTATGATTATATTACGATTGGCGACGACACAGCTAGAGCCCTCGGGTTCTCCTCATCAAAGTTCAGCCCGGGCACTCATGACGCCGAAGATTTTGCGTCTGAGTCTCTGTACTTGCAATTGCCGGAGAAGCCTGCAATGATCCTACATTTGATTAATGAGCCGACGTTCGTATCCGTGTCACTGAAGGGTGCCGAACTTATCGAAGAATACTACGAGCTCATCAGTACAATCAACGCCTGCTTCTCAGATGCGAAAATTCCAATTACGATGAGCGCTTCGGGCGAAGAAGTCCATGTTGAAGTTGCTGGAGACATCCCTCAGAGTATAGAATTCTCTCCAAAATTACTAGAAATATTTGGCTTGGAACCGGGCACACTACTACGGATCGCAGAAGAATACAGTTTTCCAAACAAGATTAATCTAGACACGGGAGGGAGTAAATACTTTTTCGAGTCAAACATTGTTTCGGCGCAATACGTTGGAAGTACCATGGCAAACATTTTGAGAATTTATCCAAAGACTACTTCCGATAGTACAAAAGAATCACATATCAGATTTGAACCAATCATCTATTCTCCAATGAGTCAAACACCAATCGACAAAATTCATTTCCAGATAAATGACGAAAACCGAGAATTAATGCCAGTTGGCTCGAAGCGCTTGATCGCGACACTACACGTAAAAAGACGCTGAATGCGTAAGATTATTTGTTCAGACCAAGGAGCCTGTACGCTTGAGAAAATGAATAGCACAGGAATTGGGGCCGAGGAAGACAACTACGTAGTCCCATTGAAGGCCACTCCAACTTATCCTGGGCGTCCCAAAGTCCGACCGCCAAAAAGACGGAGACCGGCAGTCCGCGCTCCTAATAAAAAGCGGAAGCGCCTAGCCAAACCCGTCAGTAGGAAAAACAAACGCCCTGCAAAGACAAGGAAGCGTACAATCCGAAGAAGAAAACCGAAAAAATGAAGCGTCAAATCCTACAAACGTCGAAACCCGCCATGCGGTCTCAGGTGGACTACATGAGCGATCTCCAGAGCACGGACGTTACCATCAACAATAGCTTTGTGGAGGTATTTGTTTGTGTCTAATTCTTTCAATTTCGTTCAATAAATATTAATTGTTTTTTGTGCAGACTGTGACCCCGTACTTCACGCTCAGTGATGCCAGCGTTCCTCTCGAGTACCATATTTTGGGAAACAATTCAACATTTATCGATTTGAAGGCCTCAACAATGCACATTCAATTAAAAGTGTTGCGTGCGGACGGGACCAGCTTAGACTCAACAGACAGTGTATCTTGTATTAATCAACTGTTGACAAGTCTCTTCAAGACATGCGAAATTACGGCCAATGGAACTTCAGTCCTGGAATGTAGCGAAAATTATGCCTTGACATCATATATAATTAATCATTTGGGACTCGGGACCGAAAGAAAAAAGACAGAACTGTCGAGTTGGTTGTACTATGAAGATGACGACGGTGCTGTGGCTATTGATACAGATTCTGGACAAAAGAGGAGAGCCGAATTCATTTCAAATTCAAAAGTTGTCGAAATGGAAGGTAAGACAATCTGAATTTATTTTGGTGTAATTTCAAACTCATACTGTTATTCGTGCAGGTAGTATAATGTGTGACATTGCCCAGCAACCTCGTTATATTCCAAATTTGACCAACTTGGTAATCAAGTTTAAGAGAAATATACCAGAGTTTTTTCTACTCTCCGCCAAAAAATCAACCGGCACACCCGAAGTGTGTCCATACAAGGTGGAGTTGATTAAGGCCAACTTGAAGATTGTTCGTCACGTCCTCAACGCCTCTATACCCCCGGCCATCCAAAAATCACTTGAGAGTGGAAAGTTGGGCAAACTCCCGTTCAAAAAGATGGAACTTAAATACGTTTATATCCCGGCCCAGCTCTTTCAATATAAATGCGAAAATATTTTTTCTGGTAAGTCCGAAAAACGATTAAAAACTTTGTTTTCAATTCTAATAATTTTGACCGCTTTGTAGGTGTGCTGCCCGAAAAACTCATAGTTTGTATCCAGACTACACAAAATTTGAATGGCGTACTGGGCGAAAACCCTCTGGCCTTCTCACATCGGAATATTAGCTCTCTGACCCTCACCACAGATTCGGAGTTTACAACAACCCAACAGCAGATTACTATAGATTCTGACCAGCAATTGTATCTGGAGGCTTACAGGAGTCTATTCTCGTTGATTCCAAATTTGGATATTTCTAACGGTATAAGCCGAGACAAATTTTTAAAAGGGTCAATGTTTTTCAACTTTGAAGTGAGACCTCGGAACCTAATCACAACCATGCAACAAGTAGTCACGGGAAATCTAAAATTGGAAGTCCGGTTCAAAAGTGCCGTCACCGTACCCTTGACTTTAATATTACTCGCACAATCGGACCATTGTGCTACATTTAATCAAAACAGAGATTTTGTCATGGAATAAAATGTGTTTTTTATTGTTTTGAATGCATTGGTACGCTCATTTTTTGTCTTTTTGGGACACATCGTTCAGAATCCGACTCGTCAGAAGATTCATCATTTGATGAAGTGCCCGGGCTGGAGATGCTAGAATACGAATTAACCAGATTAAAACAAACCGACCGTACAAAATGCATATGTTGTTTTCTAGTACCCTTCCTCATAAATCTGGGATCCGTAGCATAGCTGCAAGAGTTTGAGTTCCACAACAAACTTCAAAAGCGGGCCCAACTGAACACAATCGCGTGTATCCAATGATTCACAATCAATTTGACAAATGTCAGTTGGTCGATCGATTGCAATCTGGGATCCACCGTATCTGCACAGATGTTCCTCGGCGCTTAGGATTTTTCCAGCCGGACTGGGCAAGGCCAACATTAAGAGACGTTGCACCTCGGTTGTGTAGGTGAAAACGAAGGTAAAGGTTGACAGAAAATTGATGATGTCCTCCTCCTTGCGGAAAATTCGCTGAAGACATTTGAAGGTTTCCACAGTTTTACCCTTCTTCTTGTCATTGCAGAGACATTTGTCCACCCTTTGATGATAGATTCCATTTTTATCATTTCTGACCGCTGCTATGACAAAGGCATAGATGTGTCCATTCTCATCAATTTTCAAGTCTACCGCTAGAGCCATGACGATTTAGAACCACCCAAGATGTAGAAGAAAAAGGGACAAGACCAGCGTTGGGATTGTACAACCGTAAATATCTTGTGTCCACACGCTCGGTTATGATCTTGGTTCCAAACAGTTTACCCTGGTATTCCACCACCGAGAGATTCTAGAAACAAATTCATATTAGGCATTGTCAGATTTATAACTTTTGACTCTGTTAGTACAAACCTGCACACAGTAGTATATTAGTTTGTTAAGGCTGTTATATTCAAGGCGGTAGGAGTCGTGAACGGCAAGTATGATATTTTGAAAAAGTAGTGGTAGATTGTTTCCCGACCGGATTTCCATAGTTTACCAATATTTCATTAGCTAGCTATTCTTATTCTTTTATACTAGAATATTCTATTCATCTCTAATGAGCAGATCATTAAAATATGAGGAAAGTATTTTAATGAAACACAGACAAAAGAATGATTGCATGCAGTCGGCGAGTGAATGAGTATAAAAGGACACTCATTAAAAATGCTATTATCACTTTCCAATCATGGACGTAACCGGAAGCAGTACGGATGAAAGCAAGCGTAAGCGAACACTACCCGACCAACTTGTCCCACCTCTATCTAAATGTGTAGGATCTGGTGCATGTCACGATGACGAAGTGTTGGATGCACAAATTGAGCAGGACTACTTTGTGAGCGGATGGATGCAAAAAGTGTACCCAAACAGGCCTCATTCAGCTAACGTTTCGGGGGAAAAGTAAGATTGCTTGTTGTAATTAAGATTTGTTAATTAATTGCAATAATCCATCTTACAGAGTCATCGCACCAACAACTACTTTTGAAGGGGTGGATCCGGACTTTGGAAACCCATACAGGTTTGATTGAGCTTCTTCATTAACGTGGTATTCCGAAGCATTCAAACATAATAAGTATGTGTTTTTTTAACATTCAGGCCTTCGTTCTTCTTGCCTGGCTACTGTTATCAAACGCCCAATCTACGTATTCGTCGCTCGGTGTTCCGACCTCCAAACAGTACAGACGTTCACCACTACATCTATTGTGTACGGCTGACTGGAAAGTCCCAACATGAAATTGTCCGTTTCAATGTGGAAGACATTGATGGAATGGTCATGGCCTTCCAGGGTATCCGAAAGGAAATTGATGCCTACAAAGCATAAAAAACTCCTGACATGCAAAAGAGTTTCAGAATAAATAACATGAAAATGTATCCACCCCGATTTTGTCCGTTGACTTCATTATTATACTAGTTTGCATGTTTCTGATCTAAATTTTGTCCGTTGAATTCATCGGTGTACTACTTTACGTGTCGAAATTTTGTCCGTTGACATCATTAAATATTTTTCATTCGTTGAACTCTTCTAAGCGTCGGAATCTTTGCATATTTAAAGAGAAGAGTAGGTAATTAGACGGCTAGTCACGATGAGTCCACCACCTAGTAAACGAAGCAAGATTAAACCACCCCACCGAAAAAAAGTTAGTCTGATTTTTTTTAAACTCTAATCACTGTTCATACTGACATTTTGGCTTTTATATTTAGATTAAATGTCCCGTACCGCCGTGTAGATTTGAAGCTTATCAACATCAACAGATAGATTCTCATTTAGACGCCAGACACATATGTACCGACTGTAATGATACTTTTCCAAATATCGACAATCACGTCTGTCCAAACCAGGGTGGACGGGCTGGAGAGTTTGGACCAATTGACCTAGAGTTGGGAGCTTTTACAGAAGTTGAAAGTAGTCACCGTGGGATTCTAAAACTCTACCGTTTCGTACCCGAGGGAAGACTCGATGAGATTGAGAGTATTTACGACGCGGCAGAAAATGATTTGACCAGTTTGTTGACACAACTGGTGGACCATTACTGTGGCATACGAGTTCAGCTGATTGTTCACGTCCGATTGGCAGACATGGTTCATGAGATATCTGAAGATACGTTTTTAACAGCCCCCTCATGGCGCCTAATGCACCGATCCAGGGTTGATGAAATTATAACGATGGCGGCTGCCTATCAAATTGAAAAACTTAACGAATATGTAACACGCGGATCCATGTGGCAGTTGGACCGAATCTATAGCCTTGATGTAAATTGTGCAGCATACGTTCCATTGGCGGGTGCAGGAAGGTCAATTCGACTCCCACGCTCACTTGCGAATTCTCAAAGTATCATCAGTTTTGACGTGCGAGATTCCAAGTGTTTTCATATCAGTGTGTGCGTAGCACTTCATTTCAACGAGTTGGAACGCAGTCAGCAGAGACAAATGTCATCCTATGAACCCTTTTTGACAAAGTACAAGTTTGATCAACTCACCATACCTGTCCCTGTAATTGAGATACCCATATTTGAAGAGTTAAATGAGATCAGTGTAAATGTGTTTACACACAAAGGAGCAAAGGTATTTCCCATCCACATTTCAGCGTTTCCTTTCGAAAAAGTGTGTGATTTGATTTTGCTGACGGAGAATGAGGAGAGTCATTATGCAACAATCACATCATTCGACCGTTTCCTAGGAAAATCGGGAAAGCCCCGTCATTATTACTGTAAAAAGTGTATGCAGGGTATGACAAGTCCCGAGATTCTTGAAAAACATAAACGGAATTGCAAGTTTGTTAGTCCCATACAAAAAATCGACTTTCCCGAGCCCGGAACACCTGAGGCCCAGGATACCTTCCAATCAGAAGCGGACAGTCTCTTGAGCTACGCATACGGGGTGGTAGATTTTGAAAGTTTCTTAAATCCACTCCAACGCTGTGGACAAAACCCAAAGGAATCTTGGGAGGAAAAAATAAGTCTCCATCAGCCCGCGGCGTATTCCTTCATTGTATTTAATCAAACTGCAGAAATAATACACCAGAATTACCATGATGTGTTGGACGAACAGGAATATGGAGTGGTTGACCATTTCTTATTCACGGCAGAAAGAATTGCTATGCAGGTGTTGGATTTGCAACGCGAAAAGGATCAACAGATTATGAGTGACTATGAACGACAAGAATATCTCAAGACTCTCTTTTGTAAGTTGTGTGGTCGGACATTCAACGACAAGATAATCAAAGTTGCTCACCACCAGCATGGGATCTTATTTACAAGAAAAGATGAATTTGGAAATCCGTACAGATATAATCATATATGTGCCCTGTGCCGGGACTGCAATCTTAAATTGCGCTACAAGAAACGACTAACTGTCTTGGCGCACGGATTATCAAACTATGATGGCCGAATCATTCTAAAATATATGAGAGAGTACAAGGCACAAATCAAAGTTATCAGCAAGAATGGGCAAAAATTTATGCAGATGATGATAGGTCGTCATTTGCGCCTAATTGATTTCTTCAATCATATGTCGAGTTCACTACGATCGCTGGTGGACGACATGCGATTGGAAGGACTTCATCGATTCAGACTGACAAGGTCTTGCTTTTCGCAGTACAGTGATGAACAGCTGGACATGATTATGCTGAAACAGTTTTTTCCATATTCTTTCTTGACGGACGTGTCCAAGCTAAGCTATGCTCGTGTTCCAGACAAGAAACACTTTTTCAACGACATGGCTGACACTCCAATTAGTGATGACGACTATGCACACGTTCAAAAGGTTTGGAATCTGACCGGTTGTGAAAACATGAGGGAATACACACAGCTCTACTGTACTTTGGGTGAGTTGTTATGTCTCATTCTGACTATATGATTTAAGAATTTAATATGTTTTTCAGATACTCTTTTACTTGGCGACGTAATATTACTCTATGTTGAAAACTGCTACCGGACCACAGAGTTGGATCCAATTCATAGTATTTCGATCCCTTCATTTGCATATAAAACAATGAGGAAGGCAACTCAGAAGCAACGTTTAGACCGGATCACAGACTCAACTATGCTGCCTGACCTAAGGAAATGTATCCGGGGTGGATTGAACATGTCGGTATGTACTAGAAAAAGTGACTTTATGAAAATTATTTAACAAAAGGACTCGCCACTTTTAGGTTCAACGGCTAGCCTACTCCAACATAAAATGTCACAACGGAATGTACGATCCGAGCAAACCACTTGCAGAAATATTCTGTTTCGATGTCAACTCACTCTACGCTTATTGCCAATCACAATCTTTGCCGGTTGGTGGATACAGATGGCTCTCGGATGCGGAGATATCTACCTTCGATCCATACAAATACGACGACAACTTGGGAGCGATAGTTGTCTGTGATCTATTCTCACCACAGTACGCACCCGAAAATTTTGAATTTATTTGTAAGCAAATACTAATTTACATCTAAATTTACAGAGATCCAGAATGGCAACGAAAACATCAAATGCTACCTTTTGCACCTGAGAAGTTTAAATTAACATATGATAATTTGAGTCGTGCTCAACAGACAATCCTGAAGGATATGGCTGGACCCTCAAATAGTCTAATAGCAGCTGAGAAACTTCTGCTCACATTCTGGCCACACTTTGAATATCCCATCTATGCAAAGGTATGACTCTCTCACGTACACATGACCGGCTTATCCTAACTCCTTCGTATTTTACTTGATAGGAGCTCCAATTTTATCTTGACCGGGGAATGATCCTTGGGAAAGTACATCGAGTCATAGAATTTCGACAAGCAAAATTCTTGGAATCTTTCATTAACCGATTTATTCAACTGCGAACCGAGAGTCCGGCTGAAACAATGAAGGCCTTCTTGAAGACACTCCTAAACAGTCTATTCGGGAAATGGATCCAGAACGTGCTGTCTTTCAATGACATGCTTATATGTAGATCCAGACAGACTGCGGCAAAGTACTTGGCTCGTCAGAATTACAAATCTCATTACATTGTCAACCCGGACGTTTCTGTATTCCTTATGTCGAGAACAAATGTTAAATTTAGACAGCTATACCCAATCGGATGTGCAATCTTATCCCTCGCAAAACTAAGAATGTATGAATTGTTTTACTGTCGACTAATGCCCGTATTTCCCGATATGCGTCTCCTCGGAGGCGATACAGACAGTCTAATAGTGATGCTGAGGTATAAACCAGGTCAAGAGGACTTGGTAGAACCCATGAAGCTTCTTGCCGACATTTTTGACTTTTCAAATTTACATGAATCGGATCCACTCTATAATACTGATAACCGAGGAGTTTGTGGTTTGTTAAAAAATGAGCTTGGTCACTATCGCGTGATAGCTTTTGCTCAACACTCGCCAAAAAAGTACAAGTTTTTATTATTTAATCCATATAAATTTGAATTTGGTAAGAAAAGTAGATCCAAGGGGATTCCACGCGTCTATTTGGATCGTCTGTCTTTCAATGAATTTCGTGACGCAATGTTTGAGGCAGATAATAGGCGAGTTGAATTCTGTGCTATCCGAGGGCATAATATGGAAATGAGTACTGTCCGCGTAAATAAAAGGTTCTTGTCTTCGTTTATAAGTCACAGGTTCCTCTGTTCGGATCGGGTTACCACTTTACCATGGGGAAGCGTAGCAATAAATACCTGAGAATTTATAAATTTATCGCAGTCTGTGTGTATCATTGATTGAATATGGAGGGTCATGATTTTCGTCTGAAGCACTCATTTGGTATGATTATTGTGAGTACTCTTATTTGTTTGATTCTTGTCACATGTTGTCTCATACAGACACTCTTGTTCTAGGCTGCGCCAGCCCGCGGGGGAAAATCATTTCTGGCTTGTGAAATTATCGCAAACCGAGAAAAATATATAGACAAACCAATTTCTAAAGTGATTTACTGCTACTCCTACCAGGAGCCAAAGTTTAAAGAAATACTAGGCCCTGACGTTGTGTTTGTGACCAATTTGTCGGACGTGGACGTGGAATTAACAAAGGATTGCTTATTGATCATAGATGATAAGATTGGACAACTCAAGGGAAACTATTTGGCTCAGGTCCAAGACTATTTTACTTGTAAAAGTAGTCATTTGGATATTAGTGTAATATTATTGACCCAGAACGTCTTCCTTCCGAATTTACGCACTTTGCGCTTGTCATGTTCTTACATAATTATGATGAAAAGCCCGAATGATATGTCACAAATTCGCCATTTGGCTACCCAGTTATTTCCCCGTACTCCAAAGTTCTTGGAAGAGTGTTATGAACTTGTAACAAAATCCGCCCCTCACTCCTACTTAATGTTAGACCTGACTCAGCGTGCTAATGATAATTGTCGCGTACGTAATTCGGTGTACCCAACCGAGTCCACGCTCGTCTTTTCCCCAAATCGATGAATTGTATTCAACGAGAGAGAGATTTTCTTGAGGGGCTTGCCCGGGCCGGGACCAGGGAGCGGAAACTGTTAATTAAAAATGCAACCGACTCACAAATCCGATGTATTTTGGAAATACTACAAAATTATGATAAGTTCCCAAAGTGTCGTAGAGAAGAAACCTGCCTGAGAAAATACAAGGCGATTGCAAAGTTGTTGGTACGTAGACCAATCAAGTGTTTGAAGAAATTTCGAGAAAAACTGATAAAACATCAAAACATTCTACCCACCATAATTCTGTTTATTCTGGGCAAAGTATTGGAAGGAATTATTGGGTTTGTTTGTGTGAGTGAGTAATGACACACGTAAATATGTTCCGACTTGTCCCAGTGCATGAAGTTGAAACTCCAAATACACAAGTGCCGGAGGACGCAGATGAAGAGTCCGTAACGAGTGATGTTATTTTGTCCATGCAGCGTAAATATCGCGTGGCCGCCACAAAAATTCTCCATCTGCTATCACAAGGAAACGACTTTACATTTAATGCGGATGGTGTAATTACATATTTGCGTGAGACGGCTGGCGGAAGCGATATAGTGGAATTGTTGGACATATGCCTAAAACCTAGCCGGGCCAAAATTGATGAGCAAACATATGGACTAAACCTACTCATAAAAGCCATTGTTGCGAAAAAAATCCCCCTTCGTTTGTTCTCATTCAAAATGAAAAACCTCATAATCAAGCAGGCGAGACATTTTGGGACACGGCGACTGGACCACAAAACATAGTCATTATTACATCACATCAACAACATGGAACAAGTTTTGGATGACCTGCTAGTAAGAAACAAAATTCTTTTCTCAAAAAGAAATTGTGTATTCTTCACTCATATTATCCAGCAGTTCTATTTATCTAACATAATCTCGTTTTTCCTAGTCAAACCTGAGAACACTGGTTCTTGGATGCATCGTGCCGGGCCAGTCAGATCAACCGCCAACACCACAAAGTGAAAATTGGTCAGAGCCGGAGACTCCTAAATCATCAAACCAGGCAGAGCAAAGTGATGAGCGTAAGGGGAACTACTCAGAATACGGTCTTCAACGACTGGGTGTAAGTTTAATTTTTAGTAAAATTATGAAGCAAACAAAGAGTACACTTTACTAATTCTAGTAATAAATTCAGATCCGACGCGAGATTGTGAAACTGAGGGCAAACGAATCCGCGGTAAATGTTTGGCTTTTTTTTTAAAATTAAATGTTAAACTCAAATATTTCATTTAAACAGGACAAGGAGAAAGTTCCATCATACGTCAGCATGGACGAAGACCCAGAAATCCCGGAGGAAGACGGCGATGATGACAACGGAATTAATTTTGTAAGTCCTTGTTTGTAATTTATTTTGGAAGTGTGTATTATTTATTATTTTTAACTCTAGTATCCGGACTTGCCAGCTAAAGGCGGGGAGTGGTCTCCTGCGGAGTGGTTCCGGTATGTTGAGCAGATAAACTTAGCCTACGAGCACTTGTGCCGGGATGAGCACAAGAGAAGATACCCCAAACGTGGAGAAGGTACATGGTAAAATACACGTCTGATTCGTGGTTGTAGTCAATATTAGACTTAGTAGTAGTTGTACTTGATAAGTGGTAGAAAAGTTTGAGATTCATGATGACAGAATTAATACCATGCTCACGTAGTGACAAAACAAATAATAATAAAAATGGATTTAGTATTGAAGAAAAAACCAAATTCTGTTGTGCTCATACTCATTTACTCGTCGCCGAAATAAAATTGACTTTTCATTTGCAAAACAAATTTTGTCAACATGATTTATTTAATTCCTGTGGAACATAGATTTTCTAAATTACTAAAAGTTCCAATTTACTACTCACTACTCACTACAATTGTCAAGCGATTTACTACTTCACTCTCGGCTGTCTCTCAATCACAGTCACCTGAAATATTCAAATTCACCAGTTTGACATAATTCTGTATTAGTCATATACCAGATGTTAAATACTTACATGCACTCGACTGGCACAAGCAAACGTCGACTTGAAAGTCACGAATTCTCTCAAGTATCTGGGCTTCACCGCACTCCTTAATCCAATCAAAGAGCCCACCAACTTGTCGACAAAAACTAGCTCCACGAATTTTACAAAAGACATCACAGCCGGGACATGCCGCCTGGCGACTCTGGATTAACTGGAATGCGGTCATGTCATTCCAAAAATGGAGTTCTAGGCTGTATACGGAGGTGATTTTATAAAACCGACGGAACGACCGAGCCACAAAATCATACTTGGCCATTAGAACAACCTTATCCTGACAAAGTATATTATGTACTTCATGTCTCTCCCGGAAAATCAGATTAAGACAGGTCTGTGGGATGATGGGATCACGTTCATTCCAACAGAAGGCACCGGTCCTTGGACAGCAGCACTCCAACACAGTCACATATATGTCCGAATTCGTGTCTTTTACAATGAAATTATACACGTGTCCGTTTGTTGCTAATTTAAAATCACAAATTAGCATCTTTTAATCGTTTGATTCAAGATCTAACAGCTCCGTGGGTTCCACCGGATTCCACAAGCAGATTACAGTCCAATCCGGATCCGTCCAGATGCATTCAAAGCATACCAACTTGCACATACAAAAGTTATTTTGTAAGGTACACCTGTGCTCTGCGATCCTGATGGCCGCACAGTTTTCACAAAATAGATTTTCTGGTACGGCTTGTTCACAATTCGAACAACACGGTTGCTCCAACAAGTCAAAATTCTCAACAAACACAATTTGATCTGTGAACACGTGCAGACATGTTAAGCAAATCTCATAGCAAAAACACAAGTTGTGTAATAAAACACACCGATGACTGACAATTTCAATTGATTGGCAGGTAGGACAGTTCAGAGTATTTGGGTAGTGATCTAAACAATTCTTACAGAAGTTTGCACTATTGTCGGCTAGGTTGTTGTTGTTGTCCATGCTGTGGCTCTTGAACTTCAACAGTCTGAAGATTCATATAGCACACTGAACATTTCAAATTGCAAAAAAGTTGCCCATCATGTATTTCATCAATCGTATGCCAAACATGCTGAGGCTGCATGCAACGAAGACAAAATACTTTGTCAGAAAATTTTAAATCGCAAACAATGCAATTTTCAAATGTAGTTACCCACATGCTCATTATGTATTGTCAGCGATAATTAAATAGGGTGAGGCTCAGTTTGACCAAATCTTCAAGTTCAACGTAACCTTCTCGTGACAATTCTAGTTCAACAATGAATTGTTTCATTAAAATTTTGTTCTTTTGTGTGACTGTGATGGCCATCCGGTCATGTGACGAAAGAAAAGATTGTTCTTCGTGTATTTCGAGGTCAACTTGCCTGTATGCAGAAATTGGAACTGGTTACTTGTGTATTTCAAAATTGAATGTCCCAAAATATCGCATCCGAACTACGTATAAAACGGATTCGGATTGTCTACGGATTAAGGAGAAGGAAATCCTGGAAATTATGGAATCTATCGCCACGCCATTAAAGCCAGTAAGTAGTCGTATGAAATTTCTAGCTAATTACATTTAGTTGAATTCAAACATAAATATCAAAAGCCAACAACGCCAAATATTTATTCCACCCACAAATTATTATGACGCAGAGTTCTCAAAATGACTCGAAATTCTCTTTCGGTTAGCCTAGACATATTGTGGGCCACATCTGTCGGATAGTTATGGTAGGGATAGTGCTCTTTCAGATATCTTAGGCTGTCCCATTTCTGAGTACGAGTGAGGTCCTTCCAGAAATACAAGCAATTCAGTGCTTTGGCATTCCATTGTAGCTCTTCAAAAACTAAATCAATCGAAATTACAATGAATTCAGACATTTTTTCCCCAATTATTATTACCTACCAGAAGTCTCTCCGGCGCTATCCGTCATTTTTATAGAATTTATGTAACGCTTGTTTTTATATGATTTGTTTTAGAGAATGATGGATATGGAACCCGTCAAACCGTCAAATACTTTTGACCATGAAAATGTTAGCATCATAACATCCATCCTTCATAATTGCACGGATAACTTGAACGTAATTATTCTCATATTTTTTTTGTATCATTAATTTCACCGCAATTTCATATTTTGAATAATAATGAATAGGTTGGTACGGACATTAAAACAAAGCCAGGTGCTCTAGACACACAACATACAGCAGAGGTGATTAAAAACAGTACGTGTACTTTCAACACAAAAGATTCTAATGGTTATTTTTTCTTTGTTTAGGCTGTTCAAAACTCAACTGAAGGTTGCATTCGTAGAAAGGTAATAAACATGGAGTTTCTATTCTTTGTCCGATTTTAATAATTTTTTTTGTTCTAACTTCCATTTTCAGAAATACTATGAGATTGCTGAAGAAAAGTTGCTACGGAGCATTTGTAGAACAAAAATTCTGACGGATAGATTTCCAAAGCTGGCGAAATCATTCAGGCGATGGGCAAGAAATAATCCGATGACCAACAGAACAAGTGAATGTGTTGCGTTAATTAAGAAACGGCAGGGAATTTATTGCAAAGATTAAACCACAACATTTTAAAAAATTCAAACTTGATAGTCTTGGTATATAATTACAAAATAAACATTTGGTTTTCCTCAAAATATTCGAAATTGTTCAACACCTTGTTTTATTACTGGGGGTGTATATTTAATTTGTGCATTTTTAGGATTTGTTTGTTCTTCAAGCTCTTCCCACAGATCTCACAAACACATTTTTCTACATCCACATCATGGGTTTTTACGTGGGTCGTAAAATTATTTCGGGATGGGAATGTTTTTGGGCAATGGGGGCACTTAATTGCAGGTCTATTGGAATAAAACTCCCTCATGTAGTCAATCATAGACTCCAACCTTCGTGCCATCCATCGATTGCATATTAGCAGGATACTCTCCCCAAAAAAAGCACAAAGATTCTGTCCATGTCTGAATAATTCAAACAAAAAATAAAACTTATCATAAAAGTCCGATTGAAATAGAAATAGAAGTTTTAAAAATAAATCAAACATACACAAGTTGCTTGACGAGTACAGGTTCGCATTTACAAACATCTCCATCGGTGGGGGCTGTGGTCAACGTCTTTTTGCAATCGGTTTCGATCGTAGTTGTGGTGTTTTTTTATTCTCTACAGTTTCAGAATATAGAGTCTCAATTACTTGGGTCCTCAATCTTGGTTTTTGACAATCTTCTTCGTCACAAAACCTGGGGCAACAACAAAAGGTCTTATCGTCGGTAATCCCATCCCTCCACATCCATTTTTTACACGTGTGACATTTTTCGAGGCAGTTTCCTGAGGAGTTTCCTGTAATTACTTTATGGAATCCAGGAGCCAGCTTTTGTCAACAAATTGGTGGGCTCTTTGATTGGATTAAGGAGTGCGGTGAAGCCCAGATACTAGAGAGAATTCGTGACTTTCCGGTCGACTAAGGAAGAATTTTTTCAAATTCATATTTTGAAATATAATTTCAGGTGACTGTGATTGATGGGCAAGTAGTAGTTGTAGTCGTGAGTAGTGAAGTATATAAAAGTAGTCACAAGTAATAATTTGGAACTTTTTTTTATTCTAATTTTCTGAATTGATGTAGCCTAGAAACTTGGTTTAAATAAATCAGATGGAAAACGAAAACGTTTTACTACGACTAAAGTACACGTACAGCAAGAACAATTGGGTTTTCAATACTAAATGCATTTTATTAATTTTGTCGCAGAGTGATCATGTTATTACTAGCCATCATTGGGAATCCCAATCAAACTTTTTGAAATATGTCTGAAATAATAATTTTCTACATTCTACTACTTTTTCTATACGTCTAATATTGGCGAAACTACAAATCAGCAACATGTATTTAAAATCTGATGCCTCTACGGGGTGGCGGAAATCTTCTCCGGTGTTCATCTCTTTGTAGGTGGTCATATGCTAATGTGATTTGTTCCACGTAGGGGAACCAATCATCAGCCGACCATTCCCCGTCTTCACCTGGCAAGTCCGGATACTGGAATAAAAATTAAAAAATAGTAAATAATAAACACTTGCAGCATACAAAATCTGACATACAAACTAGTCGCGTCCTCTTCGTCGTCGTCGTCGTAGACGGGATTTTCCCAATCATCGTCGTCCATTCTCTCCCGGGGTTTTACC
>JAQGCB010000314.1:0-24522 GCA_034698835.1 Protaphorura tricampata
ATAGTGAGATTCCGTTATCGCCATCTGATAAAGGTATTGGAATCAAAGGAAGTTGAAAGTGAGATTTTGTTAGCTAAATGTAAAGAGTTTCGTGCCGTATTTGACTTGGAGATACACTATGACTTTTTTTGTGTAATCCTCGCAATATAGCGCTGTCAATTTATAACATTGCATGTCAAAGTAAAGATGTGGAATGCCGAGTAATTCTTTATGAAGAAGCACTCTACTGGTTCACTCTGGAATATAATCACAACACATCGAGGGTTGATATGCAATACCACGCCTTTTTTCTAATCAATATCACGACATGTGTCAGTATTTTGATTGAAATCAACAGACCAGAAGAAATTGATGATTTCTTATTTCGTGAACCACGAAGAGAAATAATTTTTAACGTCGAAAAGCATTGTCTCTCTACTCTTTTGTCATTATTGGCTGAAGTGATTTCAACGATCAAGAATCCTACTTTAAAAAAATCCCTTCTTGGAAAATTACTCGTAATTTCAGACTCTGCTTACAAGATTGCGTTGAGTACTCAAAAAGCACATATAAAATTGATGAATAAGGAACATTGTATTCATTTTCCAGATATTTTAAAAAGTTTAATCTTCTGTTTAGTTGAATTGGATCAATTTGATAAAATTTTGAATGTAATGCAAGAGTCAGAATTAGTTCGTCAAGAATCTATAATTCGCGCAATTTCTTCCTTTTTGTATGTTCACCAATTAATCCTTCATATGTGTATAAAAAATCAAGATTTGAAAGACAAGGAAAAGTTTTTGAAGGAGTCCGTTAGAGTATTTACGCCAATGTGTTTCTCTGTATGTGATGCCATCCCTGGTCTGCAATATTATAAATCTGATATGATGTGTTTGGTTGGGAGATGTTTGATCGAATTAGAACAAATTGATGAGTTGATTATTTTTATGAACAGTCTAGAGGAAATGTTAGATAGACCTGAAATTGAGACGAGTAAACATCTTCTGTCAGAGAGTAACGGAATGATTTGCTTCTCCCATGTTGTTGTGAGCCATTTAAATCCATTGAATGGCGGAGTTGAGTATTTGTCAGTACTGGGAAAAACTTTGCAAATTGCAAAAAAACACTTGAGCATAGGTTGCTCTAATGGTATGGAATCCCAGCACAAAGAAACTGCTCTAAATGTTATAAAATTATGTGAGTCTAAACTGGAACATTAATTTAATATGATGATGTCTTTTCAAAACGTGTTTAGGAAAATAGTGTATGCGTCTTGAGTTGTGTGTGTGTTCTCTCGTGAAAGAATTGTGTAGTAGGTATTAGTCGTATTAAGTATCAGTAGTATTTGTATTCAGTCTAGTTGATTGCTTTGAAGTTAAGTGAATTTCGATATGATTTATAAATACACATGTACGTGTCTGCATTTGCATGGATCTTCCAAGCTTTATGGAAATAAACAATTAATTAATCTATATTCATGTATTTTTCACCTGACTCGTCACATATTTATTTGAGGAATTGTAGTAGAACCAGTTGAAACAATGGAAATATCTAGTTTCTTGTGCATTTGTCAAAAAAGTCGGCAGGGTCGTTTCATATTATTTTGTTCGATTTGGTTGGAATTTTGCACTGCGGTAGTAATTGACGAATTGATCACCTAGTGTCCAATTTGTTGAGTCGACTAACGATTAATCAATTCAAAAAGCTGTTCCTAACAATTAACTACACAAAATAACGTGCATGAATGCATGTGATTAGTAAGAGCCCTGGTTGGAATGTGAACGTGCTGTACGGAACTTATAATTTTACGCGTCATAAAATTGGTCCGTGTTTGTGAGGAACCAATAAAGTATGAATTAACTGCCCACAGAACAAAATACGAGGGGACGAACGGAGTCCGAACCGATCTTTAGTTATAGTCTGAGACTCGGAGAGAAAAGCCCCCATCATATTTGGAAACGGGGGAAATGGAACTCTTAGATCTTCGTTATAAATGACAACACGTGGTTAGCTCATAAAATATCTAATATTCTCCCTCCAACCCAATAAAACTCCAATTTCTAGTCAATTCATCTACCAAATAAAATTTTTAATAGCAATAAATCAGTTGAAACAGGGTTCACCTGCGTCAATGTGTCTGCCACTGCCACTGCAACTCTCCCTGTCTCCTAACATACAATTCCCTGGTTTTTCTCTACTCTCTATCTATCTAGGTCATAGAATTCCATTCCCTCCCAAAGAACTAACTCTGCTTTCTCCTACTTTCTCTTATGGCCAAATCGAATAGAGTTCCAGTTCCGTGATGTGTGGCAGTGGCAGTGGCTGTATATAGTGCCAGTGCCGTCCTGTCGGAAGAATAGAGTGAAATACACAAGAATAGAAAGATAGTAGAGAGTAGGGTGGAGAACTCTGGCAAATCGTGAGTAAATGCATTGACTACACTCCCTTTTCCTCTCCAATTCTTTCACTAATATTGATTCCTAATCTCTATACCTATCTCACGTCCAATGTGGATTTCATTGTAAATAAAACCGTTGGAACTGTAGAATATGTTTCTCAAAAACTACGATAATTTTTTAAAAACTAATTTTCTAATCCGTCCTAATTATCGACTATCGATAATGTGATTTTTAAATATAAAATTCTTGACTTTCGTTTTAGTTGTATGGTTTCTGAGTTAAATTCTCTATCATACTGCAGTGCCTGACAAGGAAAATCCCCTGGACTTATTGTTAGCCTAAACCTAATGGAAATATGAAGAATTAACCTTCAACTCCCACTGTGTACACTTTCTATAGGACCCTCCACACATAGCCGCCAGGAAATTCAATAGAAGAATTGCTCATATGTCTATAGATATACGGTTGTTTCCAAATATGTTGTATTTGTATTAACCGTTCGTTGGAAGAACAACGTTATGGGATGGTTGGTCCGGACATAAGGACAAGGACAATAGACGGACAAAGAATGGTTGGGAGCCTGAGAGAGTCATCCTTTGTTTTTCTATCCTCTTGAGCCCCTTCCCGTCCTCCTGCCACTTACTTCCTTCCGTCTGCCTTTCTCTTCCTCCGTCCGTCCGTCCGTCCAAATTGAAACCACCACACACGTGGATAAAACAAATATTGACATTGTCAACCAGTCAGTCAATGCATTCTTGGATGTGGATGACCAGAACCACCAGAACCATACACAAAATACTAGCCAAAGGGTTCCTAATCTTCCTTTGCGTTTGAAAAAGGGTTGGATGGAAGAGCCAGAGGCTAATCAGGGGTAGATATGCAATGTCAGTGACAGGCAGGTACAAACACACGATTTGACTCCTCGGATTCAAGTTCTGCTCTGTATTTTAAACCAACCGAAGCGTTTCTCATTCAACAAATGATGGACCCATTGATTTAATCCAATTAGTTTTAAATCAAGGTCTTCTCTACATAAATCCATGGGAAGATTCGGAACACACTTTCACGGTGTCCAAATATGCTTTTTATGTAACAATTTTCTGAACACCCTATTTACTACAATCTCTAAGCAAAACCTGACCTATTGCGGATGCATCTGCCATATGAATTCCCAGCTTTAGTATTTTTTTAAAAAAATGAACTTACCTCTTGAAGGACAACCGAGAAGCTCAATTCTCATGCAAATGGTTCTGCGGTGAGTCGAGTATGGAAGGACTCGAATTAATTTGGCTATCACAGGGGGTCTCAACTTATTGGTTGACACGGTGGAAGTGTCTGAATTCCCTGGTAGAACCTGTTGGTGTGAAAAAGAAACTAGTTAAGCAAACTAGAAACACAAAAAGGATTAAATAGTAGCGACAGTAGTGTTTTTTAATAAGTACTGCATGATAAAGGAGAAATTGCTTAATTGAGTTCGACTGTAACACCAGAAAAGCACGCATTCCTAAAAGCGCTGACGCCCTCGAACAATCACTTCACTTTCACCCGACTCTTAGACTAAATTCATTTCATCTTGAAAGCAATAGGAGAAAGTGCCGGGAAGTTCTTTCACTCCCAGCTAATTCAACGTACAATGAAATTCCATCAATGGAAAGGAGACTATCGTGTGTAATTACTCCTTAATCCGATATACCACGACCCAAACCTAGTATTTTGGAACACGAAGTTCAAGAGCGTGTTTTCCCCTCGTCTTCACGAATCTATCAAAAGACCTTACCACATTTGTCTTTGGGATCCAAGAGTGTAGTACTGTTCGATTTTTCTTCTAAAACCGCCATAGGTTTTGTAAAATATAGTATTGAATGTTAAATCATATCAACGGTTATGGGATTAATAGTTATCGGGTGAATGGTTAGCGGGTGAACGGTTATCACGTGAACGGTTAGCGGGTGAACGGTTATCACGTGAACGGTTATCACGTGAACGGTTATCACGTAAACGGTTAGCGGGTGAACGGTTATAAGGTGAACGTCAGCTAGTGTAATTTCATTCTTTTGGACATCAAAATATACATGACGTTTGGAACTTTAATGTTCCTTTTTAGCAATCCGGTATTTTGTGCAGTATCCCGTTTGTAATACCCAAACCCGGGCACAAATTACGTAATGCCTTCTTTTTCCCTGAATGTCTTCACTTACGCAACCAATCTAAATTGGTGCCAATAAACGTTGAGTAGTATGGCAAGCAATGCAATGCAACTGCACGGTCTATTTTATTTATACACGTTACATACATATATCTCAATGGAAATGCCGGTCTTATTTTGCCCTGTCCTGACACCCGGGTAGTAGCAGTAGTGTAGTAGCCATTGCCATTAAGGTAAAGACTATTGTTTCTTCCAAGCATGCTAGTATTGCTAGCATAGCCTAGTCTACCCTACCCTTCTGTACAAGAGACTGATTGTGTGGTGATCCAAAGGTTAGACTTTCTTCTCAGACACAAGAACTTGTCTGTCTTGGTTGATGGGGGCTGGGAGGTCTCTTAATAGCAATTTTATTACAGGACTACCACTACCAGTCCTTCCGTTCCCTCTGTCTGTCTGTCTGTGTCTGTATAGTGTATAATACACATCTCACCATAGTATGAAATAAATTAGACTGAATGACTAACTGACTTACAGTTTTCCCATCGAATCGGTAGTACTTTCTCCATTCATTCACTTTGAATCCATCTCTCCAATACTCCAATTCAAACTCTTCCGTGAACTCTTGCCCTCTCCCTTTCCCAAATCTTCCTTGCATTTGGATCCCAGTCAAGAGATGTGTTTCGTTGAAAGACACCTGGAAAGAGATAAAATCCAACCATTTATCAATCCTTCTCTGACTTGGCCAGCTACACTGACTTATGAACGAACCATGGAAGCTATGGACTACAAACTCATTCAATAATTCGTTAGTGTGTCAAAGATATAAATTAAATGTCACAGTTTGCGGTTTAACCACCAATCCAACACATATATCGGATTACCGGTGGCAAGGAAATGGGGTCATTTGTTCAATTCTCTCTTAATTTTGATTAGTTGCTCTGCAGAAACTCTGTAGTGGGTTTTCGCAATGGGTTTTCCAGAGCGGAATGCTATAGTATTCATATCTGTATAACGAACTTTCCCTTCCCTTCACCGCATCTATGTGAAACTTTTCGCAAGAGAAAGTTGCAAAAATGGTTTTTCCACTTCAAAATTCAAGTCAACTCACCACAGTATTCGTATGATTTATAGGAAAAATATCTCTGTGGACTTACACACTCGATTCCCTACAAAATGTACATCTCATTATTTTTTGAAAACCCCATGGATTTCCTGTTTCAGAGGGAAACAAGGTCGATCATGCTATTCTGTACATTAAAATTTAAAACAAAGTACAGGGCAAGCTCCCATTAAGATATGGGATGATTTATGTGGCTGTGCAGTAGTGTCAGCAATAGGCCACTATTTTGCACCTGGGTTGACAGTTTTATAATTAAAAATTTCTGAACAAAAGACATTAATTTGGATTTTCGATGCGTTAGCACTTAACCGTTGTGCTGTGCTGTGCTGTAGCGTCCCATAATGAAATTTTCATGAGTTTATTTGGAAACTGACTTGATCAATTCAATTGTTCCACCAACCGAGGAATCCAATTAAACTATTCAATTAGAGCATAGAAAAGGATAGAGGGAAGTATTGAGCCAGAAGCCACAAGTAAATTAAAATGTTCTGAGTCATTACATACCTGAAGCCATTCCCTCACTCCGTTTGCGATTGCTCCCTTAGGACACCAAGCTCCACCACTCCCTTCTGTATTGAGTCTGAAACAGAACAAAAGCAGGAGAAAACATGAAATTCAACGTAAGAAAGATAGGGACGGAATGAGCATTTCAACCAACTGTGAGGAAATTGATTATCACGGTGCGGCGTCAAAATACTATACATACGTACCTATAGCTATGGGTACATAACATTTCTAATTATCACGTCAGTCAGGTGTCAAATCAATAGTCATCCAGTTAATTAATGCTGGAAAGTTCACACGGTGTGTGAATTCATTCGTGTGCCACTCCCAACGTCCCAACCACCAAGCAAGTTTGTGGTAATTTCATCCCTTTCGTTACCCAGTTCAAAATGCATGTCATTTTACGAATTGTATTGGGAACTTACATTATTTCCAGAGAATAAATGTGATAGTTGGTGGATTATTTTTGAATTTCAATTTGACAGCAATTTCAATATAAAATTTCAATATAAAATATAATTCACAAATATTTTGCACTCTTACATAGACACACATTTGATCAACGCACGGATGCAGAAACGAAATAAAAAAGATGTGCACAGTTTATACATTAATTCAGAGACTGACTGTAAGTAATATGTGAAGGGTGCTCAGCTTGTTGAAAATAACTTGAATGTCAAGTGCATTCATAGCCCCACTTGAGTGAATCTGAATATAACGAGATTTTGAGATGAAGCCTTAGGCTTATTAAAGTACAAAGAGAAGTCTGTCTTAATTTGAAATGCACTCTTCAATACTATAAGCATCTTATGTATACGTTATACTATAAAGAAGTGCAACATCCCGAGTACTCGGTACTGAAGCACAAGTATTCCTTTGCTCAATATGACAGACCATTAAAAAAGGATAAAGATCAAACGAGACTAACTTTTCCTCGGTATATAGAAAAGAAAATTCAAATGTCTTCACTCTACTTTCTATGCGTGCATATTATGTTTACAACGTCTTCGCTGAAAAACTGGCACGCTGGACGATATCAGGAATTCGGCGGAAAATTTTCTTCAACGTAATTGATGAACGTATTCAGTGTTTGTGAAAACAATGGCAAACGTGGAACGACAACCCCAAAATAAATAATACGATCACCTTAAGCTGTATTTATTTTGTTGGAGGCATGTCGCAGTCGCATGTCCCCTTCCAGTTTCCACAAAAGCATTTTATGTCTTAAGGGCAAATAATTGAATGAAATGGGAGCACAAGGCTTGACTTCTAGACAAACAAAACTTTTCAATGAAACCCACAAAATTTCCAATAAAGGCTTCTCTTTCTCCGTCCGTCCCTTTAATTCTAAACCACCCTGCCTTGCCTTCCCTTGCCTTGACTTTCGTACCACAATAACCTTTGTGCACGCACTTTGCACGCAATATGTTCTAAATTGTGTGCTATTTCAAATTGACTCTTTCCTCTTCTCTGCCTTCACTAGCAACAAAACATTCATCATTTACTGGTCCAGCCAGTTCCTTCTCAGTATGTCTCAGGCAATAGTAAAAACAGGCAATGACCGATTTGCTAGGTCAAAATGCTAAGATTGTCCGATTTTAGTGTATTGAAATTTCTATATTTTCCTCCCAAAATCCATTTTCAAATAGACATGATGGGTTATTTATGTAACAAAATTGAATACGATTAGACCTCTCGTCAAAATTGGCCTTTTCCCTGCCACACACGTAATATACTGGAAACTGGACTGCAGTTTCCAGTTGGAATTCACGAAAGATGAAATGATTCTTGGGTTTTCCAGAGCTGGTACTGGTACTATGTGATGCAGCTCGGCACGCATGAATGACAACATTCCCCGCCTGTTTCCTGCATGCAGTGAAATGCATCCCCTATTGTATTCCCCTTGCATGCTTTCTCTCTCTCTCTCTCTATTTACTCAATACAAGTTGGTTTCAATCTCTTTTGTGGATGTTGGAGGCTGGAGGTCGAGCCTGCTTGCTGTCTTCAGAACCTCAACATTCCCTCTCCTCTCCAGTTAGAACGCTTCAATGCATTCTTAGAAACAAAAGAAGTCAATCCCAAGAACCCACAACCGTCTTAGAATAGAATACTAGGATAGGAATGAATCTACCAAAACCGTGAACTCGTACTCGTACGTACGTGTACAAAGTTCAAACTCTTCATGCATTGACTTGACTTTCACTTCAATTAATTTCACCCCTTCATCTTCTCAGAAATTCTTAGTTTGTAGACGACTTCTTGTGCAATCCATAACATAAACACAGGGCACACAGGACACAGGGGTTTCAAATCTCTTGTCGTTTTCAGTGACTTTATGGATCAATGGGTTCAATAAATATAACGACGCTTTTCCATGGATGTTGGAAAGGATTTGGTATTGTGCACGAATGTACCGTACCCCACAGAGACATTATTTTCACTGGGGTCTGTTCCTACTTCTAGGGATACATGATACATTTTGTACGCCAAGCCACCTATTCTTCTTCACGTTTTTCAACAAATGGTCAAAAAATTATTATTAAGAGTCTAAAATGTAAGACAACAGCTGTGGAAATTAAAAGGTGTGAAAATAATTCACAAAAAAGTGTACAGTAATCCATGGGGCGTAAAGGAACGAATTCTAAAAAAATTGTTGTTAACAAAATTAGAATTAGGGGGTTTGGATAATGCCATCCTAGTTATCATTCAATGAGAACGAGAACTCCAACGTCTTTGCTAATGAGCCGAGCACCTTTCCTTTCCTTTGCTGTGTTGTGATAAAAGTTTCAAGGGAATCTCAAGGAGTTCGATAAACCCACAGAGAGAAGAGCAATGTCCTTTCCCTTCCCTAGATAATTTAAACCAAGGCTACTCCACCGCTATAGGCAATTGCATTTGACTTTCACCGTGAAGATGTTGTTTTGCTTGTATTGTACGGTGTAGGTTCTACCATACCATACTGATATAATGTCTTCACCACCAAATTATGCTTAAGAATGTGAATTACCAAGACAAGACGTTATTAATATATTTGTTCCAAGACGGCAATAGCGTTGCGTCCCAGGTCTCACCCACATTTACGACATTCCATCCCTGCATTATGACTCCCCATTATAAATGATGGAGAAGGCTATTAAAATGAGGAATTCATAGCCTCGTACCAAATACCAGTAATTTCCTTTACCAATAAATAAATGAAGCGTATAACGATACGGGCGTGCACCACACACCACACCACACCACAGGAGGACAATGGAGCACAATGCAATGGGTCACCTTTTACCATTCTTAGTCTGACATATTGAGTGTTGGGTGAAAAACATAAATAAAAGTCAAGGGAAAACTGGACACCCGGAAGGAGAAAAGGAACTTGCATGCATGGATTTACAGAATATCCGACGAGTGCCAGATCAAGTCAGTCACTTTTTTGAGTGAGTGGAATATTTCCTGGCTATATCGCAGCATGAAAGTTGATCGAGTTACACTCTCAATACATGTATGTAGTATGTGCGTATGTTCCAGGCATTAAAATTTTTATTTGTAAATTATTTTTCTAACAAGTGGGACAAGACTTTAGCACCCATTTCAGTTCAGCCAGGGCTTATCGAGAAAACTACAAGTTTGCATTCCCTATGAAATTTTTTTGTCGAAACATGTACATTTTCCAACATTTTGACAGAGTTGACCCAGTATTTAATTTGAAGTGTTGCCCGTGACACAGGCACGCGTTTTATGGTACCTACTCAACATGAAGAGGAAGTTGGACACACTCGGAAGCCTACGCGTGACTTCTACAACGACACGCTTCTCAATCCGAAACCGGATGTTCCAGAAGGTTGTACCCTTTTTATTATTTCAAATGACCCAACCACCGCCTGCCCATTGATTGGGTCATTTGTCGTTTCTTGAATGGTCGCCCAAAAAAAGAAGAAAGCATATTACAGAGTCCTTTAATGACATTTTTTTTAAACGTCTGCTCTCGAGTTCATTGCTTACAACTCCATGCGTGCGTAGCGTGTGAACGTGGGTGAATTTTTTTTTCTATATCTACGACGACGAGATAGCCCAGAAAACCACCAAAACCGACCGACGACGGACTGAACTGAATTGAGCTCAGCTCGTTAGGAGATTTTTTTTCAGAGATTCCAACTTCGAGAGAGAGAGCCAAGATTTAGAGACTCAAAAAAAAGTCTACTAAAGAAAGGCTGGACCGCAGACACATTTTCTCTTATGTACAAGCAAGCTGCGCCTTCCAAACTAAATCTCATATCAGCCAGTCTAGCCTTGCACGGGTGCTCGCAATGGAAACCCTAATGTCCTGTGGTATTATGATCCTACGTTAAAATTCTACAGTATTTTCTGTCTAGTAACATACCATAGTTGTTACATACCATATAAACCATAGTTGAATTTGTCCATATTAACGAGGTAACTCTTCCCAACCATAATAATTTTAGTGTGACAGGTTGGACAGAAACAGGACACAAGACAGACATCACATCACTAGTTCATGAAAATGTAGGAAGTTTCACATGGGACACATTTCATATGTAAAATTTAGGTCCGGATGACAAGTCATCCAAATAACCCTTGGGTGTGTTTGGTGTTTTACATGAAAAATAGTTTCCTTGCCAAAATTTACTGGACATTTGGTAAATACGGGAGTGTGGAGCGTGTGTCCAGCCTGACACTCGGTCCCACATGCATTCACCCATTCGTTTCTATAAATGAGTGATGCACGTACTCCCGTACCTTATTCTGATTCTGATTTCCTTCCTTTGTCCAGTCCAGTCGTAGTCCTGGACCAAAAGTCCAGTTCTAGTATTGTAGAATACGAATACGACCATGTACCGGATAATGGTAACGGTTATACCTTTCCCCATTTACCGGAATGAAATTCTCTCCCTTTCCTTCCCCCTATACTGTACGTACATACATAGAGTCCCAGTCTCGTCGTGTTATCCAGAAAATGGGTAATGTTTATTCCACAATGTGACATTCACAATCTGATTTATTCTCTATTACGTTCTACCCGTTGAACATCGTTAGTCCTTGGAAAATCTTCCGTTTCCGTTCTCTCTCCCCTATTTCTCAATAGGAATGAAGAACTGTTTCCTGTATTTCCCGAGCATTTTTTGTAGATGTATTTTTTATTTTTATTTGATACATTTAAGCCAACAATTCGCATTCTTCCATAATCTCTTTTTTTCTTTTGGAACATTACATGTTCACTTTTAACTCAATCAGAATTTGCCAGTACAAAAAAAATAAAGCAAGAAACAAGGAATTTTATCGAAAAAAATTCTAACTAGATTTAAGTAGCATATGTCACTCGTTTTATCCGGAATTGCCTTGTAGCTGCAGAACTACAGTAGAAGCAGATCTTTTCCTTTCGCTAGAAATGGGGCTCTGCTACACGCTTGGTTGTTTTAAAGAGGTTTTTTACTGCAATTGTATTTAATTCACTGGTTTGTTGAAATTATTTGTATTTAATTTCATAAATCTTTTTAACCAAAACCCACGTAAATCTGTGTTCATAAGGAAAATGCTCCCTTGTGTGATCAGTCCACTTTTGCAATCAGAAACTTTTAAACTGCTGTCTGACGCAGATCAAGGCAGACAGGAGTATAAGTATAGACTTTAAACCAACCTAAAACTAATTTGTCAGTCAAGGAGTCCACACAACTAACACGTCGACGTCACGTCACGCCAAATTTACTTCTTTCCCATGAACCCGTGAGGAAGAAATGCCGAGTGCTGGCGGGATTAACCTCCAAATTCCAAACATCAAAAAGGTATCCAATTTAAACTTTATTGGAGAGGCCACATAACGCAACGTAGTGCGTTCTTCACTCAATACGTCTAATATGTGCCTCTCTACTTCTTTACTGCTGAAACAGAATGATTTCCTTTCGAAAACGAGGAAAGTAAGAGAAAGTTCAAGATCCTTGTGAACCAACATGGTGGTGCATAACTTTTCTTCCTCAGAGGTACTTCAGTCGAGAATGTCGAGATAAAATTGAGATATACATTTTCATATCGTACATTTTTAGAACCTTTTTTTTACAAAACGGAGATATTTGATATTTACGTGCCCTTACTGTCACATTAATATGACCTACCCTGTACACCACACTACGAAGGCATGTGAAGGATAAAGTAAGCAGCGATTTCATTTGATTCCATTCCATTCCTTTGTGAGTGTGACTGATTGCAGTACATTTGAGGGCAGAGGAGGAGAACACAGTAGAAAGCAGGGTTAGGGTTGAGTCACAACATGGCAAGGCAAGAGAGAGAGAAGGAATGGAATGGAATGTCATATTCATCCAATTCCTTACATCAGCCAATAATTTTGCGTGCAACTCTTCCACTGTTCCACTCCTACTACTCCTACTACGAAGGTCTGACTGAGGATTGAGTTTATTTTTTGAAGTTGAAAATGTATTAGCATGCATAAGCCATCCATCACTCTACGTACGATACGGAACGCAACGCAACGCAGTGCCTTGACTTCCCTTTCTCCCGCTATTTCTTTGACTTGACTTTCTCTCTTCATGAACTCTCTGGCTCAAAAACTCTTTTACGACAGCAAAAGGGGAGAAGAAACGCGAGAGAGAACCAACTACGAGTTAATGCATTACGTTCCATGAATTTCCTATCAAGCGTTTATCGACTATGTCCCGCTCTACAGTATGAAAATACACACTACGGAAATATGCCTGTACTGTACGCCACTCAAAACCTACAAATAATTTTAAGCTTCACATTTCCGCCGGCTTAATGAAGAATGAGTCGAGCTTTCTAGAAAAATTTTAAGTCTAAAATTTAAGAATTAATGAGCCGTTCGTTAAGGAATAATAGTAATAGTGTCTACATAAATCATAAATAGGAAAGGGCATGACCTAAGTAAGTGGTACAGACCATTACTGGATCCCCAACCCAAACAAAACCATAACGAGAGAAGACATTTAGGAATCAAACAAGATATGAATTGAAAATAAAAACTTTCTCCAGAAGTGAAAGTCCTTTCGGATCCAAAACCAAACCAACCCTTTCCCTTCCCAATTCTATTCCTGTTCTGCTGTCGTCGTCTATTCAAAAACTCGTTCCACATTTGTATGCATCCTCTACTCCACTACTCTGAACTCATGTCATGTAATGCTATACTATTCTATGCTCTGCAGTGCATTGGAATGCGTCATATATCCATGCATGCATAATTTTTTTACACAAAGCAAAAAAAAACAAGAGCGTGGTAGACGTAGGAGTCGTGGAGCAGATGAGACTGAGTCTGAGTCAGACTCAGTCAGTTACCCCAGCGCAGTGCAGTGCAGCGTAGCGCTCTTGCCTAAAAAAAGGAATAAATTGCGGTGGTGGAGGGTTTTGGATCAATCACGGCTATTATATTCCTATCGACTGTTTACGACTTGAACGCGTGGAGTGGTGGAGAAAGTGAAGAGAAAGAAAGAAAGGCCCAATAAATAAATGACTAGAACTACGGACTACGGCTGTACGGTGTTAT
Organism: Protaphorura tricampata; assembly: GCA_034698835.1. Classification (NCBI taxonomy): domain Eukaryota; kingdom Metazoa; phylum Arthropoda; class Collembola; order Poduromorpha; family Onychiuridae; genus Protaphorura; species Protaphorura tricampata. The sequence continues at coordinate 13,671 of JAQGCB010000314.1, forward strand.
TTGTTCGGTGAGTTATTCTCTCGCCATGGGCATACGCATAGACGGCATAGAGGGATAGACATGCAGATGCAATGGCGTAGAATCATTCTAGTAGATACTCAAGGGGCGGGAAGGGACTGTCACTCAACATTTCGTACCCACTCAAAATCTCATTTCGATTCCTTTTGGTTTTCTTCTCAAAGACGTTCGTCTCCTACTGAGGAACCAATAAATCCTTTCTTGTTGAGAGGAAAGCATTTTCCACACTAGTCCCTTTCAAAACTTTCACACCTTTAGATTTTAGACGGGGTAACAATATTTCTTGCTAACGAGATGGGACTATTCTCGGGTCAAACCTCATGTTAATTTTTACCCCATACAGCAGTCATCTTTTAAAATGTTCTCTTACTAGGTTATGTCCATAATTTGCATGTCATTTCTTGTATGAACCAGAAAATTAAGTTCCCAATGGGACTTTTGGTTTGAAATTTTTGGAATGTTTTCATTAATTTGGAATTCTCAACTATGCTTTCGAAAATATTCGCATTCGTAACTACTGACCATTTAAATTCCAATCAACCTGGATTTATTGACACTCAAAAAATATTTCTAACATTTGGTTTTGGTGGAATATGTTTACATGTTTATGTTGCTTGTACTGTCCGCATAGGAGTGAACTACTGAAACACCCTGTAATATACATAAAGTCTTGTGGTTTTTTTTTCTTTGCCTTTGGTTTCCAGTCACTTTATTCTGGAGGTGTTTCTTCTTCCCCTCCCTCCCTGCTTCCTCTTTAATGCATTATGATGTTCAATTCTGATTGTAGGAAAAGAAAGAGAACGAGGAAGAAGATGTTTCGTTTCTCAATGCCTTTGCTTTGTAATGCACTTCATGTACTCTTTACTTCAAGTAGTTTTGCATGCATTCAACGTCTCGGAAATATCAAGACACGAGCTCAAAAGCAATTTGAGGTCTACACTCCACACACAGACACAAGGACAAGGAGTGAAAGTTACAAAATCCTTTCACCACCACAATTATCCTCCAATTCTTTTCGCCTCTATGCTCGCCCTCTCTCCATAAATCCTACTGTACCGTAGTCTGTGTTTTCTTACAACGCCTCAATGTACACCTGAAAATATGTGCATGCATTTACAAGGTAAATATCTTTGTCATGTGTTAGGCTCAAATAACGTTAAAACATTCAAGATTAGCCATACCCAGAGTGGTCTGGTCACAAATGACAAAAGTTTCGTTGGTAAATTGTCCTTATATTAAAACTCTGCTGAGAAAATCCTTTCCTTGTGAGACATGAGACCTTGCCGAACCGTATGAGTTTTGTTTGGACACTCTCCTTAGTATAAATCTTATTCAAAAAAGTTAATATATCACCTGTGCTGCCTCCATTTCCTAATGTGGAGCTTTAACCAACATTACATTATAATGAGAAAGTGACAGAGGGGAAGGACACGGAAGGGCGGGCGGGCGGAATGTGAATGCATGGTGGAGAGAAGACTTAGTTGGACAGGCTTAAAAAATCCTATCATCTGAGAAGAAGAAGAAGAAAAAAAATGAGTTTTTGGCAAATGAAATAAACTCTAGAGTTGACGCAACGGGAAGTTGAAAAATGAAGGGAAAGGAAAGCTTCTGAAGTGATTTCCGGACCCCAAAAAATTCCATCTAATCAAAAGGAGATGGGAGGAAGGTATTGCACACCGTACGGTGTGCAATATACAGTGTATTTTATACAGCACAGCCTGCACAGCACCGCACAGGAGACTTTAACTTACACGTAACATGTAGAAAGAAATAAAGTCCCACTGCACATACAAACCCATAAGAGAAATAAACCGACCGACTGAGTGACTTAAGTCTAATGGAATAGCGCGGACTCTTAGTGTGCCACCTTACCATCTACCATCTACATTACGTATGTACAGCGGAGTGCCCGCTTTCCACCGTATAAACCAAAAATGTATGTTTGTGTGTTGAAAGATATTGAATACAGTTGGAGTCATACTTTCACTCTGGTGAAAATGTCAGGATATATACATATTAGAGAGTATGAAGGAATTCACGTGGAGAAAAAGGAAACCTGGGCAAGAGAAAGTAAGCACAGTGTGAGAGACACGAGATATCATTATTGTTTTGTAGCGGTGTCGGGCATCGGATATTGCGTGTCGAGGTACATGAACTCATTCGACAGGATCACGATAGACTTGTACGTACGTACGGTGGACTCCTGCTTTCAACCACCAAACCAGTAAATACGTACAGCATAACATAGCCTCCCTACATTTTACTTTGGTTTTACAGTCCTCACATTTTTCCTCTCATTTTCTGGCAAATAAAATGAGTTTTGCGTGTCTAGAGATATGCTCAGCTTTTATGTCGCCTCATTTTCTTTACTTTCCATGCTTTCTTGTATTTTCTCCCATGTATGCTATGCATGCGAGTAAGTAAGCAAGCATGCATTCCAATTCTACGTACGTACGTACGCGTATGTACGTTTGGCCAGGCCACCAAGGCTGAGCTCGAGCTCAAGCTTATTACTTTCCTTATTTAGAAAACTAAGCAGGGGGTGCCAAGAAATCTGCCTCCCGTCTTCCTCGTCGCAATTGGAAATCAGATAATAATTATTAGAGCACAATAATTTCTTTAGTAGTAGAAAACTTTCACGCATATATGCATAGTCGACTATATATTTTTTTAAAGGGCATGGAATGAAAGTTAGGGAAGTGTGAAGAAAGATATGTATGTAGAAGAGTGGTTCGCGTAAAGAAACATGAATCTACATTCTATGGAGAAATATATCAACCGTTTCCATCAAAAACTCTCAAGTCATCAGTCAACCAGCCAAAGGCATGGCAAGGCAATGGCAAGGCAAGGCGTATGTACTACAGAGAAAGCGGAACACTTTTCCCTCAACAAAACTTTCAGTTCATTCTGTGCCTGTGCTTGTGCTTCTGTGGTGGAGGTGACGGGGGCTATAAAAATCCAAAAATAAGAATGTGAAGCATAAGACATTTCATTTACCATTCACTGGGTCCCTTACTATGCATGTATGTATGGGTGTGTGTGTGTGTATAGGGGTACGTACACGTGAAGTCCATTTGGAACTTTGCACGCTACGCTTCCTCTCCTTTCTCCCTACCATGCTTTATTATATGCTCATAAAGGGAAAGATCTCCTCTGACTATGTACGTATGTATGTTATGACTCTACGAGTACGACCCGTGCTGGGAGACTACACAAATATAAATATATTATACAGCTGACACCCCACAAAAACACGTTATTTGAAATAAATAATATCGTGAATAATAATAGGTCCCAGCAGGGTCGGTCCACGGCAATGTTTAGTAAGAGGAGGATAATGTTCTGAGATTTACTCACAGATAACACAAAACTATTAGTTTTGTATTGAAGGACCTTACCGCTCTAGTACAATTTTGGGCCTGTCTGTCGAATTTGCAGACAAAATGTTGGCTGTACTAAATATCTGTGAATCATGTACCTACAGGGCAGTACGGTTGAAAATTTTTTGGTAATGGAAAGAAAGTACATTAAATCCGTACTTTGAATTTTTAACGACCAAAGCAACATAAATATATGCCTAGACCAAAAACTCGAACAAATTAAGCATGAAATTAAAAAAAGCGGTGAAAGCATGGTTATTTTTTAATCCAGATGACTGCGTGCACTTCTTTTTTGTGTGTTCTTGAAGTTTTATTACGTCTAGTAGTATATATTTGAGTTACTTTCCCTTCTTGCCTCGAAGGTAATTATACCATATAATTAATAACCCAATTCAACCAAGGCCAAAATTTATTGTGATCTGCATGCATAAGTATCCTTGGCCATGAGTTTATTATTTCCAGACTCTTGAAATGCTCTTGAAATGTGATAATAAAATCTTCAAAAGTATCCATTCATATATTTATAATCCGTGCATGCAGTAGGTAAATAATGCAATAGATAGAATTTCCAAGGAAGAAAATCTAGAACGTTTCCGCCAACAGCAGTACGTAGTCGTATCTTTATCACGTAAACCCCACAAATGACAATAAAAAAAACTTTTAGATTTCTTTCAGATATTTCTAACTCTTCACACAGTTTCCAATGCAAATGAGGGCGTGCAGGGCACAGTCCTGCACCTGAAGCTAACTTGAGAGTCAATGCCTGCTTTGAATACTAGTGGGCACAAAAAAGGAACCTTTTTATTACATTTTTGTGACTTTACCGTTAGAAGCGAAAAGGAAAAGGACTTTATGACTTATAATAAAAAATTTCTTTTTTTGAATGGTTTTTGTACCCCTTGTACTTCGTACCTACGCATGTACGTACGTATAATAGATTTCAAGAATAACGCACGCAAATCAACTTTTCTTTTTGATGGTGAAAGTCGGAAAAGTATTTTCTTCATGTAAACAACATTGTACCCACAGTTTTTTTTCTTTTTTGCTTACCTGGCTTGCTGTGCTCCAACTGAATTGACGTAGAAGGAACTCGCTGACAATGCACTGTCCGGAATATCCCCACTCTGCATTCCCAATGGATTTGAGCATAAATCTATATCAAAAATTCAAATAGAAAAAAAAAGAGTTATACATTGAAGAAGAGTTCAACAAAAGGAGAGCATGAGCATGGGGATGGATTATTAGCATCATGACGGGTCTTCTACACTTCTTATTAATGACAGACATTAAGAACGGTGACGCCGACAGTGCAGTAGTAGCTGTGTAGCTGTGTGTAGTAGTGTGACGCTGTGCCGGCTGTCATGTCAGTTGAACGAAAATGAAACTAGACTACACTTTCTACACGATAATCCTATTATACTACTAATATCCTACACATTTTCCTTTCCTTTTCCTTGTGTCGTCCTCATTATAAATTACCGTACGGACCGACCGACCGACCGAGCTGCAGGCACGGGACCCTCTGAAACAAATAAACCGAATTTCCGTCTTTTCTTGAATGAGTTTTCACATGTGTTTCCACTCCGGGGGTAACATCAGTGTGTTAAAGGCTGTTCCAATAATACCACAATTTAGAATACGTTTGAGTTCTCTGAATTGAAAGATAATAAGTACAAAGGCTAAGACCCCTCGTCCTTGTATTCCAGAAGTGCATAAAAATTCAATAGACACCAGGAAATGGTCCAAGTACATCGTTCAGTTCAAGAATCCCCAAATACCCGGATTTAACCTTAACATAAGTGGGTAACCAGCTTTCCCTTCATTTCTATTCTCCCATGGATGCATACCTTGGGAGTGTACCAAGGGAAGGCATGCTATTCAGGTTGGCTTCTAAATTCACGTTGATGATGATGATGATGACTGACTCATTAATCCAGTCGGGAGAATCCGCCTGCCGACCTGCCTGCTTTGGCCTTACCTACCCGGGTACCAATGTGAATGTGATACCTTGCGTGTACAGAAATGTACACAGAACAGAACCAAAGCAATGCAATGCAATGCAATTCTACACGGACATGCATAGTGTATATTTTCAATAAATAATTTTCTCTTTTTTTCCCCAGTCCAGTAATAAGGTAGGTGGGGAACTAATTGAATTTTCCTTTCTTTTCCTTGTGAAAGCTTTGTCAAAATTATAGGAATGTGTGCTTGCATGGCTATATGCCCACAAGTAGTAGTCCTTTGTTTAAATTATAGGAATGTTTCACAAAAGTAGCTAGAGTCCAGAGTCGAGACATCTGTAATTATATTGTACGTACAGGTATGACATACTGGAATTAATTTGTGTACAGTACGTATGTGTGGGTTTAATGAGACCTAAATGTCATGCAATTCAAGATTTTACATACGTACGTACGTATGGAGCGTACTACTTTTCTGTTTTCAATCATAATTTCTTTAGCACTTTTGAAACAACTGAAACCTTGTCGGGTTGCACGCATTCCAAATTACATGCAACGTTTCTAACTACAAGTACTGGTTTCAAGTTAATTAGGCAGTTTTGTCCCAAATACACTTACAATTGTCCGGCACTTACAGAAAAATTAGGCTAGGTCTGTAATTTCGCTGGGTGATTGAAATATTTAGGTAAAATTAGGGTACATTTTGAATCATAACCGACGAGTGATAGGTTGGCTTGGCCTGCCTGGCGTGCCTGGCCTAAGTGATAACTTAAGCTACAGAATATGTCACCTTTAATATTACGTCCATTATTGATTCAATATTCCCCCTTCTTCGACTCACAACTCACAACAAAACGACGAACCCCATGCAAATGAAGACGAGAGAAATTATTAAAGTCAATTTATCCATTTCAAAATTCTATGTTAGTTTTGTTTTCCTCCCCTCCATCGCAATCGCATTGTGACTGTGAGTCGTAATTTTACGGGAGATGCACGGATACTTACTTAGACTAATAAAAATATGCAATTAGATTATGTCCGCCTAAAACTTAGCTAGCTAAAACTTTCCCCGGTTCTGTTCTGTGCGTCTGTTTGTTTCCTTCCGTCCATTCGAAGAGTTTCTATTCGTGACTCGTGAGTGTCGTCTTTAAAGATAACTACCAAGCCATAGAGTGTTTGAGTTTTTACGATCCAAACAGGGAATGCCAGGCCAGGGAAGGCAGGAAGAAAAGAGTTTACTAGTTTTAGTTTAGTTCAGTTTAGGTTCACGCCACTTCCACTTAATAGCTTTGGTAATAATGCTAACAAAAGGATTTATACTCACATTCCCATTACATTACATTTGTTTCTCTACATAGCGAGCTTTCTTTTCCATGGAACCATACAACCGAACTAAAGCATTTCTCTTCTACTTTTTTACTCCGTCACAAAGTTATTCTCTCTGTCTCCCACTACTACTACTGACTGGCTACTGCATACAAATACATACATACCACGCCTGTCTTTCTCGTTATGATGGGAAGCAATTATTGCCTTCAGAAGTAAAAGTAGTTTTAGTTGTAGTCTAGCAAGGAAACCACCGTTCATGTAAATTTCACAATTACAGATATCTCACAGTAAAAACTATCACAATTTGTCACTCTTTGTATTCGATTCAATTTTATATGTTCCCTTAGGCCCTACAAATTTTCACAGTGTAATTATCATCAATTCCAAGAGAATTTCAAGAAGGGATTCAGGGCAGCAGATGAAATTTTTTACCACTAATTAAAAAAATCCAATGTGTTAATTTACATTCTCCACTAAATCCATATAAAGGTATCATAGCATATCTGGTTGTTTTCCATTCGGCCCAGAGGAAGTACCCCTAGTAGTAGGAAAAAACCCAGTGAAGAAAACTCTCTTTAAAACGACTATCCCAAAGTTCAACGAGTTGTTTCAAAAATTGAAAGCATTGCAAAGCAAAGTTCTATATACGTTGCAATGGGTGGATACAAACCTTTCAGATTGGACTAATATTTGTTTTACATTAAAAATTGTTTCCTTGTAAATCTTATAGTGGGTAAGAAGGAAGAGGAACAGAGAATAGAGAAAAATACACGGGGTAGAAGTTGAAGTGAAAGTTTACTAACGACGTAATCGTTATACGCTCTATTATTACAGTACAGCCGAGAAAGGGAAGAATAGGAAAGGAAAGGAAAGGAAGGGAAGGTTATGTCCTGTCCTGTGCATTGTGCATGTTGTAGATATGATATGGAAGTAATTTCATAAAACTTTCTTCCTCAGTTTCACTCACGCTCAAAGCTACAAGGAGACTCGGTCTGGGTTGTACAGTTCACAACTGTCTTCATTCATTTGCCATAAATGAGTCATTTTACTCCTTCCCTATACACTGCGACCACGAGTACATGGATCCATACGCACCTTTATGAAGAACTCGAGAAAGGAGAGAAGTTTCATCTTAACAATAGGAAACCAATTCACATTCTTCTTCTTGAGAGATTTAAATGTGAATGTCGTCCTCCCTGACTGGAATGTACCTAAAAAGTTTAATCTCCTCTCCTCTCCCTGCTCTGGTGGGGGAGGGCAAAGCATATGCGAACTTTCATACAAGTTTTACTTTCATCAGATGAAAATGTTCATACCCATGCTCATGTATGGGATTTCTTAAATTGATACGCTCGGCCTCATAAAGAGCTCCAATTAACGGTCGTTCCAATCTTCATGCAATCTCCAACACCAAATGGGGGTCACACACGGTCTAATATTGCAAAATACCCTATAACCGTCTCATTTTACACAGGCATGAACATAGCAGACTTGCTCACGTGAAAGCACATTATCTGATATTCCTTCTGAACATATTTGCAGAAATTGTGCACTTTTTATAGTGAAATGTGTCTGGATTGTAAGTACATACAGTCAATAAGAATAACTTTTTGCCGTAAATCCCCGATAAAAACCGGTCCCGAATAGTAACCGGGTAAAATTCTGCATACTTCCATAAGAGCTTTTGTATTACATTGCCGTACTCGTATATAAACTGGGTCTCAAGCCAGTCAGAAAAAATTTACTTCATAAGAGCTTACTTCATTTTACTAACGCTGTAATAAAGGCTTTCCCGTCAGACATTACGCGAACGGGTTAAAATTGTAGGAAAAGTTTAAAAAAAATCAAGGAAACAGTAAAATTGGATATGCACATATACACATTGTAAAAAAGTGACACGCTGGGATTACTAGCCAAGTGGAAAAATCTCATCAACTTGGGAATAATGTATGAGAATTAGCATCTCCATGCAAAACTCTAGAGAGTCCCTGAGTCCTAAGGCCTGAGCCAGAGGTGGTGGAAACTTTCCAAACATTAGAGTCACTGCTTGAACTGCCCTGAAGATATACTTTTGTAGACTCTCGAAATTGACCATTGAACCATTTTCAAGTTCTATCTTCTTTCCTATTATTAAAGTTCAAACTTTTGTGAACAAATTGGTGAAGAGGCTTGTTCTCTCTATCCAACCTCTAGCTTTCCTGGAACTAGAGCACCCGCACCGGCACCCGCACCAGCTTTACTCCCACGCATCGTTTGAAGAGGTTTTGTGAGGTTGCTTGGAGTTTAAAAAATGAACTTTAAGTTGGTGGTTGATGGGTTTCTCTTCCTTTGTTCTTAATTGAATGAAAGACCTGAGTTGACGAGGAAACTAGTTTAGTCGGCTCTTCAAAATGGTATGGATATCTGAAATTTCTCAAGTCGTTAATTAATCCGACATCATACAAATTGAAGGATGCGGAGAACATAGTAAATCACCAGAAACAATAAACTTTTGCCAATAAAAATATGAAAAGTAACAGGTCGGAAGGTAAAATTTTTCAAAGACTGATGGAATTTTCGAATTAACTAACTAACGAACTAAAATCGTGTCTATAAATTCTTCTATGCCACTGCCTTTCATATAAACACATTTTATTTGCGTGCTTCAACAAACCAAAGCATTCAAAACGGATACACAAGATAATGGAATACAGAACGTAGTAGTATTGGTATCCATATTTTGCTACCGATACAAAAAAAAAGTTTGAACAAGACGTTCCCTTGTAAGTAAGCTCGGAAGTATGTGCCAGAAGCATAGAAGACTAAGACGAAATCTCTTCTACTCTTTAAGTTCGTCCACCACCACACCACCAAACACCACACAAGAGAAATTAGATGAGAAGAAGGATGGTGTAAGTAAACTAGCTAATTTTAGATGGAATAATGTATCCCATTGAAGATGATCTATGAGATTTGAAAGGACGTTTAGAGCACGTAGAGTAGTAGTGAGAGTGAGATGGCTATGAGGCTGAGGGTTCAGATATCCCCGGTGAATCACCTCCAGGAAGTTGCTCTCATTTTTTAGCACTAATGAATGAGGGTAATAATAACTAGGTAGTTTGGGGTGTGCTATACACTCTTCATGGGGTCGTTAGAACATGCCATTCCAAAATTCCCCCATTGGACTCAATGTATACATAGAGATAGATCCTCAAGAGATTTCAAATTGTAAAAGTGTCCTGGCCCATTACATTCTAAAGTGATTTTATTCATCGTCTCCGTTGCGTCGTTTGAGTTTGAAGGTGCGGTGCACGTATAAGGGGAGAATAAGGAAGTCTCTTCCTACAGAATCACATGATATGAGTAATGGATCAATTTATTTGTCTGACACCCTTTTTCTCCATCCAAAGCATTCTGATCAATCGATTATAATTACATGCAGTGCGTGGAAGGAGGGAGATGTGATGTAGAATGTAAAATGTAGATGTTCCAAAGATTCCTGTACCTTCCTTTCCTACTTTAATGGCACATCACATTTATTTAACGGGAGAACCCAAGAATGCATTTCTTAAGTGGCGTCATTTGCACGCCCGTCCCGCTCACTTTCTGTGTGCCATGGTGTGTCGTGAGGGGTGAAACCCCTTCAAGCTCGAGTTGAAATACAAAATCAAGGAATGCTCAATTTCACTTGCGGAAGCAAATGTAACACGGGTTCACTTAATCAGACAAAAAAAAATTGTAAGAGAAGTTCATAAAAACAGGTTCGGGTTCGGGTATTTCATAAGGAGCCATTTTTAACTGTAAATTTCAGAATTTTACCATTGTTGGTTTGAAGTATTAAAGTTTTCAAAAAAGTTCCAGTCGAACAGAAATGTCTGCTGGAGCTTCAAAAAATTTCTTTATCTGGTAACATATCAGAATTACATACAAGTTTTATCATGAAATGTACTTTCCTCGTCAGACTGATTTGGGAGAAAGGAAATGGATATAAAAAGTTGAACATTCTCTCTCATTCCTTGTTGCATGTTCTAGTGCATTTGAAGTGCATTTTGGGGGTGCATTAAGGAGTTCATTTTTACTTTTAGTACAGTGCAGTTGGACTGCATTACATTTTGTTGAAGGTCTTGTCTGTCTTGTACGTGGATGTAATCATTTCAACGCATGCACGCGTGGTCGTGTGGTTGT
>JAQGCB010000315.1:0-24510 GCA_034698835.1 Protaphorura tricampata
AAGTGGAATAACAAAGAAGTGTATGCAAAGAGAGTTCTTGCGTTCCTGACATTCTGGTCGGTATAGAGAGGTGTATGATATATGGGAGGTTGATATATAGAGATTCAATTGTAGTACAAATGACAGAATTCTTATATGTTGTAATTATAGTGTACCTATGTTCGGAAGTAAGTGTAGCCATAAAAGTTGACAAACTCATTGACTGCCTTATATTCCAGACGCACTATCTTATCTTAGTTTCCAGTGCAATTCATTGGAATGCACATTGCATTGGTTGAGTTCTCTTTCTCGTGTTGAGAGTAATAAATAATAAAAATGCTTTCTCTCCCGTGTGTCGCTTTTCCATTTCACCTTTGATTAAGTGAATCACTCCTTGAGTGCTGGTACTCACAAAACGAAGACAAAAGATCAGAGTCGGAGAGAATTTATTTGATGACTATTTTATTACCTTTCATTTTTCCCATGTCTTGAACTATCTGTCTGTCTGTACCTTTTTCTTTAGGGGGCGGAGACCGACCGACCGTGCATCACCTCGTTGAAGCTGTTCGTTCTTTCCAATTGGAAATGAAACTTGGAACTACTAGAAGTGAGAATGGGAATGGAACTCAGATTTCTCAAGCAATTCGCCATTCCTTCATGTCCACCTATGTCCTTGGAAATAACCAACTCATTGACTCCCAACTCAGGAGGTCACAAATTGAGTCTATTCTAAGAAATGTCAACTTTGAGCAGCACTGGAATGATTGGAACACACCCAGGTACGTTACTCTTACTATACAATTTTTTATCCTTACATTGCATTGCGCATTGAATTTGACGTGACACAGCACTGCACTGAACAAAGCCAACCGACCTTATGCGTTAAAGATTTTATCTAAAAATACTTCTCGTTTTTTTTCTCTCGTTTGAACGTGACTCTCAATTTAATTCAATCCCTAGCGGATTTTTATTATTGTTCTTGCAAACCAAGCACGAGCGACGAGCTTGAAGACTTACAAACTTGGTGTACGTACACATACGTTTGAATTTTTTGAGGTTAAATACTACCATTGTTGAAAATTTGATGACCAGTCTTTTTTAACAAACGTAGTGTTGGTCCTCCAAATTTCCTGGAATTCTATATATAGATTTTTTTTCAAAATTGTGTAAGCCGAACAGAACGCTTCCTTGTAAAATCAGTCCACGTCGATATGGATAGGGAAAGAAAGAGAGAAAAAAATGAAATATGGAGCGGGTGCTGTTTTCTGAAGATGTGACGGCCAACCCGTCAACTTTCTCCAGTTTGATTTCAAAGAAGGATTTATCGGTTTCACTTGCACTCACTCATCATTTTCTTTTGAGCTTTTTAGCCATAATCCTTCCGTTGGCTTTGATTTAGTGCCGATGGTTACTCGGTTAAACATAAGCCTTGATTTTCAAAAGACTGTGGGTAGATTTCTTCTTTTTTTTTATTCTGAAAAGTTAAAAAATGAGGAAGAATCATTGTTGTTTCATGAGACATGTAGTTAAGTAAAAGTATGTGTCAGTGTCATGTGTCGCAGGGAAAATGTGACATCAGTTTTCGAAGACATATAGATAATTCTATGGACTTTCATAGGAATTTCTCTATCTCCCAAGTGGTGGTTATTGAAACACCTTGCATACTTAAAGGCTTAAAATTTGATGCAATTTATTATTAAAATTTTTGTCTCATTTGGTTTTTTATGAATAGACTAACACTCTCTGTGGAGAATTTCATTAATGCTCAACTGTACCGAGTTTGGAAATCACTGGAAGTGATAATGAACATATTTTCAACAAAAGCCCTTCCCCCCATTGATGATATTCTAATGCATTCCAAAGATAAGAAGCTTTTGGAAGAATTAGTTCTCACAGGAGCTTTTCTTCGAGTTGGTCGTCAAGATGCTCCGCTCTTAACCTCTGCATTATCTCTTAAAACAAAGAAGTTTGGAAGCCAGAGCCAAATAATGAACTCTTGTGTGGCTATGGGAGAAACTTTGAGCTCATTTTCTTCCATAGACGACGGAGATGATGATTTTCCATGGGATTTACAATGGTCACCTCACTTTTTGGCTCGACGGAAATTAAGTTTGAAGACTCCTCTACCGTTCAAACTCTCTCTTCGAATTCATTACCATTTATTTATGGTCCCAGAGAAACCAAGGGCAAGGTGGAATGAAGGCACGCTTGGATTTATTTCAAGAGCTGTGAGTCGAGGGACTTTCACAGGTGAAAGTTTGAAAAACACTCAATTCCTTACCAACTTTTCATCCCTCGTGGAAAATTTTGATAGAATCCTAATCTTTCATTTGGAGTCTAAAGAAAATTCAGTTCAATTTCAAATGGAACCTAAGGCTCAGGCTGAACTTTGGAGGACTGGATTAAGTTCATTTTTATGGGGACAAAGATTGTATGATTTATGTGATCAAGAATGGAGTCTCAAGAATAACAATGAAAGACTCAACTCAAATATTACACTTTTGATTATGTGGATCAGTGAGCATGTTGTCAATTTTTTGAGAGGAATTACCTCAGTGTCAGGTCAAAGTCAAAGTCAAGGTCGAGTGTCACCTGCGGATGAGTTGAAACAACTTGGGATTAAATGTTTGGATAATGTGGATTATTTCACTGGAGAAAGTAGAGAAATTCTAAGGAAAGGTCACTTTCTCCGTGAAGTGATTCATCACAAACCATTTCAGGTCAAATCCGTTCAACATGCTGAACTCATATCGACTGCAATTGAGTAAGTTTTTTAAAAAAAAATCATAATTATTTCTTTTGTACAATGCGAGAACTGTGAAAGCCATTCGGGAATTAGTTTTTGGTCAACTAATTTAATTTTAGAGATCAGATGTCCGTTTCTGAAGTTTTAATTTTTGGGAATGCTATTTACAGGATTTGTTTTGGATTTTGGTCCCTCACATCATTTACTCCAACAAAAACATTCATCTCAATGATGAACTCTGCTGAGGGCCATGGACTTCACACGAATATGATTCGAGCCGTGACAAAAATTCTAAGTGGAGATGATATCCATGAAGGTCCGTCCGTTTGCTTTCTTCTTCTCTTTCTTTTCCTTGAAAAGTTTTTTTTTCCATTATTTATGAGGTTTTTCGTTTTTGGATGTGTTCCTTCCGTGTTCCGTGTTGTAAAATGATGAAAGAAGTTGAATAGAAAAAAAAACTTTTTTTTCTCTTATTCGTCATAATTCGAAGTTATCGGGGTCGCGTCGCTCGCGTTGGTAGAGTTTTCTTTTCTTTTGTACTTTTTCGTCTCTCTCAGGCGATGGGATGACGATAACTGATTTCCATCGTTTAGCCTGTGGAGGTGGAGTCAAAAAATAGAATGTCATTGTCATGTCGTGTCACTCTGGATTCTGGGTTCTCAGATCTCATTCCTCAACGTTCCGTTGCGTTGAAATTAGTTTTGGCGAGAGACTCTAATTAATAATCGATTGATGAGTTCTCATTCTTCAATTCATCAGGTTCGCATGCGATCCAACGACCCAACCCAGATTAGTTTCCCTTTAGGTACCAGACATTTTAATCTAATTTGTTCCCGGTGGGTTCATAATAATAAGCTTGTAAGATTATAACGTGGCAGGCATAGGCAGAGGCAGAGGTGTGTCACTATGTATTAGCCTTGACAGGACTCTTTCAGTTTCCACAATGAAATTGTCCCCTATCTAGTTAAGCGATAGGTGCGAGGAGGGCTAATTTTTATTCATGATCGGATTGGATAACAGTCAATTTAATGATACTAATGATTTGCTAGATGAATTTTTTTGTGACACTGTAATGGATAAGACATTTATTTTAATTTACACGCGTCAGTATCTTGTAGCAGTGCATTTTACGTTGTGTCATGACATAATGCTAGATTGAATTAATAATTACTGTAGAATTCATCCCTCGATTTTTTTTTCTGCAGAGGACCGAGTTGACCTGATGAACGTGAAGGAAGGATTAATCCAACTTTGTGACATTCACCAGTCAACCCTTAGTATCTCTGGATTCGCAGACATGAAAGAATCCTTATCTGGCCTTCGAGAATACATTCGAATGTGTGATAACCATGTTAATTCTTCATCTGTAAATCCATTATTTTGTGCATGGGAGAAGAGTGACTACAGTCCCTTAAGACACTACTTGGCATGGGAAGATCGACAAAAATTCCTTGGATTGTACGTGCCAGACAAAACTTACGGATATGGAGTGAACCTATCCACTCAACTTCCACACTTTGTGTCCAAGATAATCTTAGAACGTGATGGGTTTAGAATTCCAAGTTTAGGCTCAAGAGTATTAACCAAAGATATCATGGTGGAAGTGAATTCTATTTTGACCAGAGAAATAACACGTACATTGAGAAGTGAGATTGACTTTGTAAGAACTTTGGGTCAAGCATTTAGTGGAGTATTGAAAAGTGTGGGGTCTAACGTTTTGGGACCAGAATGTCAAAATTGGATCACAAAGTTGAACGATTTTGAAGATGGAGGTACAGTAATGGATGAAATTGCGCGAGTCGGAAGTCTTATGGTCAGAGGTGGTGCGGCCATGATGGAGGTCGCCACATTCATGCCGATTGTGGATCCAGCTGTAGAAAAGGAAATTTTGGCTGGATACTTAAAATCAGAGGTAAGCCTGTTTTTTTTTGGCAAGAAGTTTTTGTGGCTTTATTTGAGTATACGTAAGAGGTGTACAGAGCCCGGATGTACCTGTAAGTGGTATTTCTACTAGGTGTCCCAAAAAATATTATGATTTGGCCTTGATGTCAAGTATTTTACAAGATCGGATCATAAGTGCTGGCAAAGCATCACATTGGCGGAATAACGAAAATTTGATACAGCAATCTTTAGGTGCTATATACAGGGTATTTCATAGCTTATTTTAACTTGTCCAAACTGAGTTTAACGTATCTTATAATCAAATGAGACATCCATTTTGAATTGTACCTTGGATTTAGACGGAAGTTTAGTCTATCCAATTATTCAGGTTTTTCTTAGGAGTAATTAATTTTGAAACAAATTAATTTCTTTCCCAACCTGAGTTAGCACTCCCGAGCGCACGCGGTTTTTTTTTCTAAAAGTCTTACTTTCGATTCAATTCAAGGGGAGGGGTTACTCATAAGAACAATCAATGAGTTTAGCACTTATTTTCTGTTATTATTATTAATTTTTATTTTATCTCAAAATTCTGGACCACAATTTTTAAACACTCGACTTTGAGTAATTCAACGCCACCAAAATTAAATAAAATTCGTATTAAGATACTACGAGTTAATTAGGTACATAGCACTTAAATTAAATTTTTGATCGTTTTCGTTGTTCCGAAAAGGCTATACAACCTTGAAAAATATTAGTAATTAAATTAGGGAATTTTTTGACTCCTGAAATCTGAATGGAGATGCTTAATTCTAGTCGACATGACCTGAAGTTTAATGTTTAACTTTCTGTCTTGTTTTTTTTTTAAAACTTTGCGTTTTTTTTTGAAAACCGAAGTTCCAAAATGAGGTTGCTGGAAAACTCCACTCAGTTTGATATTTATTAAATCTTGGATACATGTTATAGATGAAGATAAAATCCTTTGGCATAACGTTTATCATTTCCATCCATTTTCGACAGAAATTTTATGATATTTTAATATTTCATTTATTCTTGCCTTTTTTTTAGATTATATTTTTTGAGACTTGGTTGGACGCACAGAGAATTCATCAATTTGTTGAAGTCGGATCAGACCTCTTGAAGTCTCATCTATCAACACTACACCCATTTGTGTCAAAATGTGCCTTTCATTTGAGTAAATGTCAATCAGATTTGACGGAAGCCCAAGATGGTATTGCCTTCCGCCCTGACCCTCCAAACTATGCTACCATCAAACAAGACATCCTTCAATTTGTCAAGGGCTTTGCTTCAGTTGACAAAATGCAGGAAATTGTTGAGAGAGTTTTGACGTTATTGTCAAGTTCAGGGGTGCCTACAACTCAGGATATTGACACTGCCCTCATCCCTTGTCAAATTTGGATTGACTCTCATATAAATTTTGTTAAGAAACTCTCCAAGGAATTTTGGTATTGGGATGTAACCTCGTCCTTTTTATTTGCGTCTGTTCAGGTTAGTATCTCCACTTAAACTAAATAATTATTATTTTTTCAACCTGAAGCATATATTTTTGACAATATCGACGTCCAAATACTATAATATGGCTTGGAAATATGGAACACGTCAATATTTAAAATCCTCTCGAAGTCTTAATCGGGCTTCGTACGGAACTATCGACATTTTCAAACTTTTCATATTGCAGGGCAAGTTGAAATATAATTTTGAAAGTGTTTGCAAAAATTTTTAAATTTCAATGGGAAATGTCATTTTAAATATTATTTAAAATGATGAAATTATATATGTGTTATATTAGTTGATTAAAAATCTTTAATTTCTTCTCGCATGGAATGACCAAAGAGGAATGATTTGATGCAATATTAACTTTTTGTATTTTCGACAAATAAGGTATCGACTGGTATGTCTTTGCTTCTTGATGGAATCTGTCGACTCAAGATGACTTCATTGGCAAGAGAGAAAGAATGTATTTATCAAAGCCTCGAGTTTCCGGTTCCATTTAAGTCGAATACGACATCTGAGTTGACCTCAGAAAGTCATCGCCAGAATTTCTCGAACAAGTAAGATTTTTTTCTGAAAATTTACTCTTTCAAAATTACTACCGGGTTGTTTCCGTCGCCTAAAATGAGGGTGTTCGACTCAAGTGCAACAATTTTTTGTCAATCAATCAATTAAGTCGTATTTAGAATCTTACGAGCTCTTGAACCCTTAAATTGAGCAAAGCAACCTGCTGGTTGTCGGGATTAATTTTTCTTAAACTTTAAAAATTCTGAGCGCCATGCCGCTATGAAAATTTCTAATTCGAATCTAGCGAACGCAATAATGATGAGTTATACACATTGTTTCACATTCACATTTGTATCACATTGTTGTAATATCTTATATTAATGTCTATGCTCAGTCTGATTGCACAATTCTTCAATTCTCACCCCCATTATTCTGACAGGACATTTGCTGCATCTTTAATTACTTTCATGAATGAAGCAGAAACAGAGCAAAGTTTGAGCGATTCGATTGTCAAAAAACTTCATGCACTAACCGCACAAGTTCATTCACTTTGGATAATCCAAGAAGAGGAAAAAGTACGGAAACAAGAGCTCGAGGACGCCATGTATGTTTACAAAGGGCAAGAAAGGAGTATGGAATTGTCTGAAGAGGATCAAGAGGCTAAAGAAATGGCAAATACTTTTCCAAATTTTGAACATGAATTTCAAGATGTTACTGCATCTGTTTCCAATCGTTTGGAGGGATCTGTTCAGCTCAAAGAGAAAATTGGACATACAAAAGAGGACTCTTTCGATGAAGCACTGACACGAGAAAATATCACAATTTTCCTCAAAATTCAAGCACGCATTTTGAATCGAGTCAAAACACATTGGATTCCTGGGTTTGAAGTCAGCAAATGTGATGAACAATTAGCTCAAGATTTTGTTACACCTTTTTTGAATCAGTGAGTTTTTCAAAAATTAGTTTTGCTGGCAGTTTCTGCAACGAATCATTTGTTTAATTTATTTTCTTCAATATTTTTATTCCAGGTTTGAGGTTGGATCAGTGAATCTCGCAGATTTTAAATATAACACAATGTCAGAAGAGGAGCGATACATTCCAGGTGCCCTTGTCGCTGTTCATCATATCAACTCAAATTATGAACCAACTGATTTTTTCCGAGCAACACAACTTTATGATTTTTATCATGATCCTAACATTGATGAAGTTCAGAAATTAAATTCCATTTTGTTTGGATTGAGGAAACGTGTAAACGAACTTTTGTCTGAATGGCCTGATCATCCATCACTTCAGAAGGTAACTGAGACATCTTGAAATTATCTTATCAGCACATGAGTAATTTAAAATAAATTATATTTTAAAAATTTCAGATTATCGAAGTCGTGGACCGCATTGAAACATTCAAAGTGGACAATTCTTTAATGAAATTCTTGACTGGATTGGAACTCCTATTGGGTACGTACGTCAAATGTCAAAGAAAAAGTTTTAACTCTAAAAAATTCTACGCAGACTTTATTTTTAATAACGTTTTTTTCTATTCTATTTAGGATTTGCTCAAGATTGGGAATCATGTGCCCATCAAGGAGTGTCAATTGCCATTCATTTGACAGAAATCACAGAGCTCATTATAAGTTGGAGAAAACTTGAACTTCAATGCTGGAAAAATCTTCTTACGCTAACTTTTCAAAAGTAAGGAAACTAATAAAACAAATATTATTTGTTAACGCTAGTCAGTCTATTGTAAAATAGTGATGCATGGAGCCCTTGCTGTCTCCCTATGCTAGGGAGTTGTATCCCCGTTACGATTCGGCTCCTACGATTTCAAAATTTATCATCGAACTTTTGAGTGTTTTTTTTACAATCGCCGTCATGTGCAGCTAACTAGTTAGAGTAAACTTAAAGATTTTCGATAAGAAAAATAAAGAAATTGGCATTGAATTTACAACTGAATAATTTTTGGTCTGTCAATTTCCAGAGAACAAGCCGAGTGTCACAAATGGTGGTTTCATCTATACGCAGCAGTAACAGAAGTGGCCACTACAATGGACAATGACCCTTCGACCGTTGACACCCAAAATATTTTTGAAATTCTTCGGAAATTCATAGAATCTTCTCCCATCGGTCAATTTGAGACAAGACTCTCACTCTTGTACAGAATTCATTGCTATGTGATTTCGATGGAACAATTTAATCAGGACAGCCGGAGTAAAATTTTGACCCGGAAACGTTTACTTTTACATTCATGCATTTGGAATACTTTCTGTTATTACCAACAATTCAAAGAAGTCGTTGCCACAAAATTAGCAGCTTTGCGTTCAATCACGGAAAAGAAGTTAAAAGATTTCGTCAAAATATCACGATGGAACGATGCCAATTTTTATGCTCTCAAGGACTCTGTTCAAAAAAGTCAATCAACTTTGAGTAAATTAGTGAAGGAATGGCGGAAATCTTTACAAACACCAGTGGCCACGATTCTCACAGCGGATTTGAGTAATATGATGAGCCCACCGGAGATTAGACAGTTGAAGATTGGAATTGTGAAACCAATTAAAATCAATGGGTTTTTGACGCCAAATGGATGGAGAGAAAAATGCAAAGTGGACAAAAGCCTTGCAGAATTCTTGAAGATGAAGAGGTTTGGAAAATTGAGAAGATTTTATGACAAAATTCAAGGAATAGCTCAGAGTGCACTCGCGAAGGACTCGATTTTTTATTCTGAAGAAATTGGAAAAGTGGAGGAATTGACCGGAACTATTATTGAGACTAGTCATGAGCTTCAGAACCTTGAGGTGAATTATTTAATTATTTTTATACTTTTTTTTTAGTTTCAGATTTGTCTCATCGAATGTCCCGATCATTTTGCTAACCGAAATAATCACCGTATGAAATTTTTGCATATTTGATTTTTTCACAGGTTTCGGAGAAAGTTCACGAGAAACGAAAGAAGGCCTTACATAACATCCACTCCAGAAGACGAACAGCCTTGGCCGATTTATTCAAAGTACTTCAAGAGTCAGAACTTTCTTACCGTGGTGGATTAATTCGAATCAAAGCAGCCGGAGGGAAATTCGTCTCTGATTTTACCACTAACCCCGTCGACATTGAAGCCGGTTGGAAGCACTTGAAAGAATTAACTACTGAAGGCACGACTGTCGCCGCTGATAAGGATTTAATGACTTCTTGGAAGGGTTGTGAAACATATTTCCAAAAATGTGTGTCTCGAATTTCTGTCATGATGAAAGCTTTTGATAATCCTTCAAAGGAATTGGGTCCGACTATAAATGACAGATGCAAAGGTTTCATAGCAGATTTAATGAGTCTCACTTGTGAGCAGAAGAAATTAATTGCCAGTGTTTCCGAAGGTCTTTGGTCATTGAAAGTATTGACTTTGAAATGTTGTCCAACTGGGAAGGAATGTACTAATGCTTCCTTAGGAATATTTGAAAAAGTATTCGAAGAAGCATGTCGGATTGAATATGAAACGAAACAATTTGTCATTCTGGTCGATGCTATGGCTGCAACAGATTCTGAAGGTCATCGTCGAAGAAGTGAAACACTGAAATGGATCTTGGAAAAAACTGACAAGGTCAAGAGTCTACTGAAGCGTCCCGTGGAGGATATTTATTTGTCAGCTTTCTCTGGGTCTCCAGTTCTCAGCATTGACCCAGAGACTGAAAAATCTTTGGAATTTTCTCTACAACTTTTACAAGAGATAAATATCATTTATCAAAATGTCGTGGATGATTCAGTCCTTGGACAATCATTCGCTAAAATGTGTGAGAAAATTGGGATTTTCTTGACCAGAGCATTGCAAGATGAAGAAGAAATGGGAGATGTGGACATGAATTCTAGAGTTTCACGGATCCTTAGCACGGAAGCCTCAAAATTATTAAAAGAAATTCTTTTAGCTTTTCAAAATTTGGATCAATGTAAAAATTTGCCAATTGAACCAAAGGATGACAGTGCTGAACCTCGACCTCGCCTCACAAAGCTACCCGTACCAGAAATCAAATATTTTGATTTGGGTTATGCTGTAATTAGAACGAAACGTATTTTGAGGATTTTGGACGTAAACAAAAACGACGGGACATTTTCCAACATTTTTAAAGCTATGGTTCCCCTTCTCCGACAATTTGCTTCAACAGTACAGTTTTATTTGACACTTCTGGTCCAATTCCATCGAGCTACCTGTAAATTACTATCAGTTTTATCTGGAATTTTTGCGACGTTGGGTTCGAAAGGGTTTTGCTTACCAGCGGATTATGAAGATGAAGCCGTGGCTGAAGGGAGTGAACTTGATGCGAAATCGGGAATGGGACTTGGAGAAGGTTAGCTTTTTTTACAACATTATAAACGTTTAGTGTGAAAGTCAGGGAAATTAAAATGTACATTTCCAGTATTATCTAGTGAGTAGTAACCGTGAGTCAGCGTTATGCCCATCGCGTGGGAATTGTAAACTAAAGAGATTTCGAGTGAGATTCAAGATTCCGTTTTTTGTCATGGCTCAATTTCAGTTTAATTAGGGTGATTGGATATGAACCACCGTGTATTTCATATTTACAACTAAAACGACGGATTTCATACAATATTTTAGCCCTAGCGATAGGATTCAAGATATTTTTACTTCAAAATAGTTGTCAAGTTATTTTGGGTAGATGAATAACACAATACTAGATATTTGAACATAGAATTAGGTTATGATATCACAGGACAAGTTCTCATGGAGTCTACATAGAAGTTTCTAAAATTCATACGAGTTATTTATGACTACTTTTGAAACACTCAAACAGAAGTTTATTCTTTCATCCAGGTGAAACCACTTCGGATGCTCAGGATGTTTCTGATCGTATGGAATCTGAAGATCAACTTGAAGACACGCTGAAACCAGGTGAATCTGTTGATCCTGCTGATAAGGATCTCGAGGATGAGGATAAGGGTGTAGAAATGTCAGAGGATTTCGATGGGAAAATGCAAGATGTTGAGAAAAAGGGTGCTGACAAAGACAGCGATAAAGATAGTGATTCTGACAATGAGAAAGAAGATGAAGAATTGGACAAACAGATGGGAGATCTTGATGATCCAACTGCTGAGAAGTTAGATGACCAGGTGCGTTATATTTTAAAGCAATGTAATGTAATGTGAATCAGCGAAATTGTATATGTATTTTTATAATTTTAATTTTTTTGACCATTCCAGATGTGGGGAGGTTCAAGTGACGAAGAGGATGAAGATTTGAACGAAAAGGAAAAAGATAAAGGAAAGGGTTCTGCCCAAGACACTGTTCAAGAAATGGGAGCAAAGGACCCATCACTTGAGCAAGCGGAATCTGATACAGAAGAACCAACGCCTGATCAAAATGACAAAGACACAAAGAGAAAAGACATAAATGAACAAGATGATGATGATGGGGAATTGAATGATGATCAAACCGATCCGTACCATGGTCAAAACCAACCTGAACAAGAACCAGAACCCCTTGACCTACCTGATGACCTTAATCTGGATAATGCTGAACCAAATGATAAAGAAAATGACCCAGAAGACGGTGAGAATCCATTTGACCTTGATAAAGCTGAAAAAGTGGACGATCTTCCAGAAAATGAACCGGAAGCAGAAGAAGAAAAAGAGCCGGACGAAAACCTCGTTTCAGATGATGATGAAAATCCTATGGAAAAAGGAAAAGACTTAAGTGTAGATGTTCCGGATTTGGATGCTGAGGGCGATCAAGACAAGGGAACTCCGGATGAAATTTTGGAGGATTTACCGAAAGAAGATGAAGAACAAGAAAAAGGTGAAGATACAGAAGTTGCTCAAGACAATTCCAGTGAGGAACAAAGAAAGGAAGACAAATCCGAGCCTTCTGAAGAAACTGCTGGACAAACTCAAGATCAGACTTCTGTTGAGAATGAAAATGCGAAAGGTCAGAAACAAGAGCAAGTTCAGAGTACGAAGGAAGAAAATTCTTCTAAGCAAGATGAAAATGCTTCTGGACAAGCTGAAAGTCAAGATGGTGCTGGTCATGAAGGTGCAAAGGTCAGAGATGAAAAACAAGCCAAACCACAGAAGGACGATTCTCGTCAGGATGTTACTAGGCGGCCCGGTAATAATTTTAACATTCAAGTCAAATATTTTTAAGAGCACATGTGGTTTCTCCTCGCTTGGATTTTTTATCTCGGGGTTTCCTCATTTTTTAAAAATATTTCCCCCGATTTTATTTCACTACTGCTTCGAGTCATAAACAATGTCGTATTTTAAATTCTAGGTGAGACAGACAACAACCGTTCCTTGACGAATGACACTTTCGAACAACCAACGGCAAATCGATTAAAAACAATCAAACCACCAGAAGAAACCAAACCTGATGAAAACTCAGTAAATCCTAATGAGTCTGAACAAAATAGTAAAAACGCAGATTTATTTCAACACATCAAAGATTCGAAAACGGATGATTCTGTCACAGTTGATAATGCAACACTAGAGCAAGCCGAACAACAAAAACCTCCATCCAAATCAGACAAACCAGATGAAACCAGTGAGAATCCTGAAATGGACGAAGATGAGGATGAAGCGATGCCTTCTGAGAATAACGAAGAAACTATTAACCCTGAAATCGTTGACAGCCTTCCTAAGAGTGATGAAATTCGTGGAAAGAATAAAAAACCGACTGATCGGAAAGACGACGAAGACGGAGTTGAAAATATGGACGTGGATGTTGTTGTCGAAGGGGAAACTGTTTTGACCCTTGGTGCTCAAAGGCCAAATATTTCTGTGATTGAAACAAGACTTGATTTATTGGAGGAATGGAGTCGTGAGAAAATAGCAGCAGCGTCTTCAGAGACAACGGAAGATTCCACCGTAATGAGTTATACTCCAAGTTATATGACTTCTGCTGAAGAATCAGCTGCACTTGTCCAGTGGCATGATTTGGATTCAAAAACTCTTCATTTGGCTCAAGAATTGTGTGAACAATTGAGATTAATTTTGGAACCGACTCAAGCGGCAAGACTTCGGGGTGACTACAAGACTGGAAAACGTCTCAACATGAGAAAGGTAAGGAAAACGACATTTGCTATGAAGTTAGTCTGAAATGTTAGACAATCAGTGAGCATGATAATTGAAGAAAATGTCAAACACATTTGCCAATTTTTATACGTGAAGAGTGTGTGATTTTGATTATCTCTTTAATTAGGTTCATAAAACTGTAATTTTTTCCAGGTAATTCCGTATATCGCGAGTGGTTTCCGTAAAGACAAGATTTGGCTTCGACGAACTTTACCTTCCAAACGAGAATACCAAATCCTTCTAGCTTTGGACGATTCTGCGTCAATGGCTGATAATCAGTCCAAGCAGGTATGAAATTCAATATTGAAAGAACGCAAATTATATTATTGATTATTCATTCTATTACAATTTTGACTGCATACCCTTAATTTTTTATTTTGTTTATCCAGATGGCATTCTCAGCTGTGGCTGTCGTAGCAAGATCCCTTGGACTTTTGGAAGCCGGCCAACTAGCCGTCGTTAGTTTCGGAGAAGATTGCCAATTATTGCATCCATTTGAGGAACCATTCACAGATTTTAGTGGAGCTCGTCTTCTACAAAGATTTACATTCAACCAACGCCGAACCCGGATTGCTCAACTTTTAAAATCGACTTCTAATATTTTTACGCAAGCTAAAGAAAATCAACCAACTTCTGCAGCTTCAGTTGTCCCTGAGCTGGCTCAGTTACTCCTAATTATTTCAGACGGTCGTGGTGTATGTCATGAAGGGAGTGAAACTGTGAAGAATGCTATTCGACTAATTAGAGAGCAAAATATTTTTGTTGTTTTTATTATTGTGGATAATCCAGAGAATAAGGACTCAATTTTGGACATTCGTCTTCCAATTTTTGCAAATAATAGTATTGTTGAGATTGCTAAATACATGGACTATTTCCCATTCCCATTCTATCTTATTTTGAGGGATTTGAGTGCACTCCCAAGTGTTTTGTCAGATGCTCTCAGACAATGGTTTGAACTTGTTACGTCTAGTGAACGATAGAACAAACAGTTTCACTAAAACTTATGATTTTGTTCAGAATATTTTTAAGATTTTGACTTTTTTGTCTGTGACAATCGATTTCTGTGTTTCATAAATAAAATTTTCATTATTTATTGAATCAGATTGAACGTCATTTCATACTCGGCGATATCACGTTATGTGCGGCGGTGGCGGTGGCTTAATATATAATACTAGTTCGTACATTGAGAAATCTGTGAGATTGCGTCTAAAATTGCAGAAACTAGAAAATAAAACGTGACCTGACATTCATTTAGTCGCAGATATGTTCGCAGTCGTCATCTCTTAAAGTGCATACACGCCAATACACGGAGAACATGCTTGACACGCCAAAACAAATCTGATAAGGAATCAGAACATGAATTAAAATCCAATTGATTATGTGACAAATTATTAATTATAAACTGGCAAAGTATTCTACGGCCGCCCTGATCGTGAATTATGTATTCATTTTGAATTGCGCAACATTAGAATTTATGACTAGTGGAAGTAAAACACTAAAACACACCGCGATTGCAAAACACTTGGATTCATGATCTGGATCTGTTACAAGATTTAGCATAAGATCAAGGTTAATTTTTGAGCATCTGTGCCGTGGGATAGAATCCAATTAATTCTAATTGAAAAGCATATTAAATCACACGCGTAACTTATAATGTCCACTTAGCTCATCGCCTGCACTACTCTACTCTGAACTTAATTTTATTACTCTACCAGTCGAGTATTCTTAACCAGACGGAGAAAATTCATTTGTAGTCTTATTTGCTTTGTAATTAAAATCAGTTCGGAGCTTTGAAAAATGAGTGCCAAGTACAGTCCGACACCTGAAGGAAAGTTATGGCCACAATTTGCTGCAACGACGGCAGGTAAAACTATATTTTTCATAAATTCCAGTACTTATTGACACCAGTTTCGTATTCGGTAGCTCTTGAATTTGTTTAATTAGACTTTTAATTATGAACAGCTACTTTGGGAATGTTCAATTTGGGAAACGTGTTGGGCTGGACGTCCCCTTCGCTTCCAAATTTAAAAATATCCGAAGAATTCTCTAATTTGACGGATGACGATCTCTCTTGGATTGGGTCCATTGCTCCTGTAAGTAAACTAACGAGGTAACTACTACAGCTGCAATCCACGGATTGGGCTAATAACTGTTGGTTTTGGTCCCCCATCAGACACAAAACTCACTTGTCTAGCTGGACCTGTACAAATTATTATTTCAAGTCAAGTTAAATTTTTTCATCACTGGGAATTCTTGATGACACTTCAATTATCATACCTTGACGATATTACACATAAAATTATTCAGCTTCTTCATTTTTACGGCGTTTGACGCGCGTGGCACAGGCATAGTATTCCTTGTGTGAGCCACAAGCGTAATTAAAACCAATTTTGAGTTGTTACTAATTATTAAAATACGAAATGTATGTAGATCGGAGCATGTGCATCAGGTGCAATCGCAGGTTTTCTGGTAGAGAAAATTGGACGAAAGAGATGTATGCTCTGTGTATCACCTTTCTTCATACTGGGATGGTTATTAATAGCATTCGCTACAGGGATTGAAATGATTTTGGCTGGAAGATTTATCACCGGTAGGTTTTGACAAAATTGTCTCATGATCATGCATAAGTTTGCAACGAATTGCTGCACTATTTTTTATGTGAAGGTTTCTGTGGAGGAGCATTCTCACTCGCAGCTCCTATTTATATCAGTGAAATTGCTGAGAACCGAATTCGGGGTACTTTAGGTTCATCTCTACAATTTATGATCAATTGTGGTGTACTTTTCACGTAAATTTTTTGTAAATATTTTTCATGCCTATTTTTCTGTACCCGTACCGGAATAACTACTCTGTGAACTAACAGGTATGTCGTGGGTACATTTGTGTCTTACAAAATATTGACATTCATCTGTGCTGGTGTTCCTGTTTTATTTGCTCTGACAATGATATGGATGCCAGAATCTCCGCGATATTTGCTCTCAAATTCTAAGACTCAAGAAGCCACAAAAGCACTTTGTTGGCTCAGGGGTGCTGAAAATGATGAACAAGTTGAATCTGAGATTCTATTGGTAAATTCGTGATTGAGAAATTAAATCAATATCCAAAAGTGCTAAAACTCTGCATTAATCGGTACAGATACAAACAAGCATAGATGAGAGCCAACCTGCCACTTGCGCCTCTTTCCGAAAATCCAGCATACTCAAACCAGTTGGAATTAGCCTCGCCCTCATGTTTTTTCAACAATGGAATGGAAACGTACGTAATAAATTATTATAATTTGATTTGGCTTATGAATAAAAACCGTGACCGTGACCCCAAAAAATTTCATTTTTGTTTCACTCGTAGAACGCCATAATCTTCTACACTGTAGACATTTTTAAAACCGCTGGGACAACAATGGACCCACATATCTGTACAATTATTGTTGGAGGTGTCCAAGTAGTTGCATCCATCGTTTCATCAATTTTAATGGACAAAGCTGGAAGAAGAGTTTTACTCATTATTTCCGGACTGTTCATGACAGCAGCTCTGACTGTGCTCGGGATTTTCTTTCATCTAAAAAAGATGGACCCAGATTTGGCTGAAACTATTGGATGGCTACCACTCCTTTGTCTCATTGTTTTCATCGTGGGTAAGTCTTTTTCTAGGGTGCTGAGTAGGGTACGCACCTGAATTTTAGAATTTGATATTTTGTGCCTACAATAGTAGTTTAGGGTCCTCGGACGACATTTTCGACAAAGAAAATTAACGCATCATTCAAACGCAATGCTCATCTGAAACTTCACCAAAGAGTACATACACAGCAGAAAAAAAAAATAAACAAAAATTATTATTCACCCCGTAGCGTTTTCAATGGGATTTGGACCAATTGCTTGGATGATGATCGGAGAAATACTACCTCCCAATGTTAAAGGTTTGAAATTCTACTTGGAAATATCCCTGCATAATTAATTTGGTAATTGATTTGTTTTGACTGATTTTTAGGTGTCGCATCTGCGATGTCAACTTCATTCAATTGGTTGAATACATTTGTCGTCACGAAGGCCTTCGACAATATAAAGGTAAGAAAATTAAATTCCTTCTGCGTTTATCGCAGTCGCAGATGTTCTGGAATAACTTTCACGATGCACGTACTAATTTCAGGTGTCACTTGGATCCGAGTGGTGTTTTTGGATTTTCGGCATCGCTGCTGGGACTGGGACATTGTTTGTGACTGTGACTGTACCAGAAACAAAGGGAAAATCTCTGGACATGATACAAGCTCACTTTTCAAGTGGTAAAAGGTAATAATAGTACTTTTGAGGTACTTTTGAATATCCTTTAATTTTAAATAAAATTGAACTGAACTGATTGAACTAGTCACCAATTCATTGGATGTTTTCAAAATCTGTAATGATTGTAGCATGAGAAAATAAAAAAGTGCTATGTTGTGGACGTGTACGCGTACGGTATGTGATACCAGCGTTTTACTGTCACTGGCTCGTTGATTTAATGAGGATTTAAACGTTTCAAGAAACCTGTATTTATTTCATACAAATAAAACAGTTGAAATCAGTTTCGATTATTTTAACACTCTGGATGTATCGTTTGTGCTGGAAGATAAGGAATTCCTATAATTTCATCATTCTTTGGAAATGGAAACCTAAATAATTTGACGATATGTCTCTGTATTACTATGGTATTACCAGGTGCAAAATGAAAACTGGATCTCAATATCATTTTATCGGTTTATGAAAATATTTACAGCGTTGAGCTCTAGATTTGTTTATTTGACCGTCAACATTGATAATCTTTCATACAAACTGAGATTTTACTGAGGCTCTTGGTCGTGCGTGTACGCACCTAATGTCAGTGCATTAAGAATTCCACGATTTCCAATTGTATCATAATTCCACTTTAAGTGTTTCGCATTTCTCATTCCCGTTGGGCCCTTGCTTTGTCTACTGAATTATCTTACAATCTTCCAGTTAAACTGCAGGCTATTTGTAAAAAGCGTCTAAAACGCGTCATTCCAGACAGAGCACAGAGTCGAGCCGTACGTACATGGAAGCAAACGGTCAGAGATTATCATGAACACATATGATGGTTAGTTAAAAGATGGTTCGCCTTCGCTCTAGCGAAAACACTCATTATGGCCGGATATTTATAGGAAATTATTTGGATGGTATGACACACGATATTTTACAACGGAATTTTCCTCGAAAATAGAACACACCTCTTTCTAATCACAATTTCAGAAATTACGGAGCAGGCGGTGTGAATGCGAGCCCAGTTTTCGAGGCACAAAAATAGGGTGATGAATTCCATACAAAACGAACTCAGTTGATTCCCTTGAAAACGAATTAAATTCTCCACATACAGGAATCCATAATTCCCATTAATATGTAGTAAGAATTTGAGAAAAGTTCCATCACTACGCAGCAGTGCAGTGAGTCCAAATCAAGTTAATATAATTTATACAGGCAAATTATACGACAATGATTTGTTCTGCTTACATTTACAGGGTGGACCATTGAGAACGTTCTCACTTTGAAAATTCACAACTGTTTAGATTGGGTATTTAGAGTCGAACATACATAAAATTAACAGCGTGATAAAAGCAAATACTTGACTTTAGTTAATATGATAATGTTTGTTTCCTATAGTTATAATCATACCAAAAGAAACAAGAAGTGTGATTTTTATTGGGTCACCGTGTATTACGTCTACGTGTGAAAATAACTCTTAAGCATATGGACAAAACTCAAAACTGGAAAGACTGGAAATTGGTCAGTCACCAAGTGTAGTTTCACATTGAGATGAATTTGACAGGGAGACTTAGATTTAGAAAAATGAATGCAATTTTCATGCAATGTAATTATTTTAAATCACCACTTAAAACTTCAACTAATCACATGAATTTTCATGAATTCATCATTCAATCATTTCACTCACTTGACCCTTTTAAATGGACTTGTCAATCTAAACCAATTTTTCAATTAAATAATTAAGTATAAAAAATTTCCATCCTTTACAAAGTTACATGTTAGTATAGTGCAATTTCTTGATCTTGAACCACAGACAGCATCAGCACGAGCAAAGATCACCAAATGGACTCATGTCTCTTCCGCCTTGACTGTACGTATGTATAAAATTGTCAATGCATAAAAATTTCGCACACTCAAAACATGTTCAGAGATGCAAATGCGTGTTAGCCCAGTTCTTGAGAATTCACATCTCACAACGTGTATTGTATGATGGGTATGTATGGTGTCAAATTTCTTGGGGTAAAAATGCCCTCCAGTCAATAAATGTTGTCTTTGATAATATGAATTAAATTTACTTTAAGATTTCTCATTCCTCCTGTCCATCACAATTGTCATTGTCGCCAATTGCGGAGTCACAGTCACCAAGCCACCGCCACTCAAATTTCCAACCGCACGAGAGTACAGTAGTAGTTGTGTTATCTAATTTGCAAACGTTAGCAAAATTACATTAATAGCATACACAGCACAAGCACAGCAGCGTCTTGAGCCCAAGATACTCAAGTCTTACGTTTCATTTATAATAATTGACACTCATCCGTCAGTCAAAGAAAAAATTGACAAGAATATCGCATGATCGCATGTCTCTAAAAATTTGCCGACGGACTACGTCTGAGAATTAGAATAAGACAAGAGATCCAATCATTTATTTCGTAACCCTACTGTGACTCTGTGACTGTGATTAGTATGCGAAAAGAAAGGTGTATTTTTCGCAGAAGGTTAGGCAGTGGAGTGCAGTTGTAAAATTCCCAATTAATTTACAAGCTAACTATTAATTGTGGTCGTGTCGTGTGTGAACGTACGTAAATACGCACAAGGGTGACTGGAGTGGAAGATTACAGATTTTACTACACATTAATTTTTGACAAAATGTTTTTCACTGGTGTTAGTTTATTAAAACATAATTCAAAGTTGATTGTTACGATTGTGACTCCAATCATTCTCAGTTTAATACCTATATGTTGGCAAAATGATGGAGGTGGTGGGACTGGGAAGGTAAGTCAGTCATATTTTCGTATATTTAAATGTGCTGTGTCGCCCACCGCGCAAATGAGTAAATGAACTATGTAATTAACAAAAATTTCATTGTTCGACAGGAACCGTACGCTGCTTATGTCATAGCCCTTATGGCTATATTTTGGATGAGTGAGTGCATCCCTTTGGCCGTAACAGCGTTCATTCCTGTTATGTTGTTTCCTTTATTCGGGATTTTGTCAACTGGTGAGTTTGAATCTAAAGGATACTGTACAAAAGGCATGGTAAAGTATCCTCAGAATTAGCTGGTCTTTTGATACGTTGCAGTCCTGGACCTCCTGAACCACTTAACTGTTGTGAAGGAACCATTCCAAAAATCCTGCTCACCGGCTTAGATTTGTTAATACACACGTAGAGCATGGCAAAGCATTCACAAACGTTATTGATAAAGTCTTGGACTACAAACATGTCAGAAAATCAGGTAATTCTGTCCGGTAATCTTTTGCCGTCCCCTTTCCGTGGTATAATTCTGACGAATAGAAAGTTTTGAGTGTGATATTACAATGTACCATGCTTACATTACCCTTGAGTAGTTTTTTTTTCGAGATTATGTTTTATTACAAATCTTACAGCTTTGGTCCTAGAAATCTAAAAAAAGTTGTCTTTCGAACTTTCATCCTGATGTCAACTCTCGATTAAACTAAACCTAAAAGTGCTATTACAGAATATTTCAGTTTTTATCGAAACGACTCAACGGTCACTTTCGATTTCAATGTGTTAAGGCCTAATGGACTAGAGATAAATTTGTTTCACAGCTACCAACCAACGCTGAATCATTCAAGACCGTAGTCCTCGGAAGCAAATTCTGTTCGAAAGTTCCTATTTCGTACCCCTGAAGAATACAAAATATGTTTGTAGTATTAACAAAACCATTACGTACTAATTTTGTTCCAACAGATCGAGTTACCACTGCCTATTTTCATGACTCAAGATTTTTTTATTCGGAGGGTGCATGTTGGCTCTTTCGATTGAGTATTCAAATCTCCATACGCGTCTAGCTCTCAAAGTCATTCTTCTCATCGGAGCAAAAATTCCACAGTTGAGTCGTTTATGATAAAATTACGCATTCAAAAAGTATTTGCTGAATGTAATTTATAAAATATTGCGGATTTTGTAAACTCCATACAGACTCTTGTTCGGAATAATGATGACAACCATGTTCATGTCAATGTGGATGAACAACACGTCCACTACTGCTATGATGGTCCCAATTGTACAAGCTATCATGGCGGAACTTCAGAAAGTAAGTTACTATATATTATTTCCAAGCTAACTTTGCGAGGATGATTGAAAACTGATTACGAATAACCATTCTATGAATTATTTCAATAGGAAATGGAAAGATCTGAAAAACAGAAAGAATGTGAGAAATTAGAAAATAAGAACTCCGGGGAGTTGCGAATGGACGTATTAAGAGGCAACGAAAGTGCTGCAACTTTGGCTCTGGAAGATTTGGAAACGGCTGAATCCGCCTCTGACGAATCCTCTTCAGAGGAACAGCCTGAGGATCGAAGAAAAAGAATAACAGCAGAAGTTCGGAATCTGAGGATAATGTTTCTCTTGGGGGCTGCGTATGCCTCGAATATCGGCGGCACTGGAATCATCACCGGCAGTGCTTCCAATGTCATAGCACTAGATTTGATTCGAAAAGGAGCGTAAGTTCACACAAAATAATTAAAACCGTGACATTCGATTACATGTTGATGAAATAATATCCGACATTTTTGCATTAAACAGGGACGACCCCTTATCATCAGAGGCTTGTAAAAAACTTCTCCGAATCAGTTTTCTGGACTGGATGATTTTTAATGTCCCACCTATGCTTATAAATACAATCGTGACATGGATGTTCTTGCAGATTAATTTCATGGGCTTCCCACCCTCACTGTGCTTCTGGAAGTCCAAGAAAAATAAATCAATTAAAAAAACAACCGATCAATCCGATTCGGTTGAAGAGCGTGTCAAGCAGACCATTCGGGCAAAGTACAATGACCTAGGCTCCTTGGGAGCCCACGAGATAGGGGTTTTAATCCTATTTATCATTATGGTCTTACTATGGTTGTTCAAGGACCCCAAAATTATACGCGGTTGGGATTCATTACCAATATTTCGCCAAGGAGAAAATGGGAAGAATTTCATTAAGGAGGCCACACCCACCTTCCTCATTGTCTTCATTCTCTGCATTATTCCATCCAAATCTATATATTATACACAGTTTTGGTCCGGTGGTGAGTTAGTAAAAGTTTTTATGTCAAAGGTCATGTCACACAGGGAAGATTTGCTTTGAGTAATATATGTATTAATTTTTATTGCAGGGCTTGGACGTGGGATGAAGGACCCATTGTTAAACTGGAACTTTATTTATAGCAGGTTAGTAGTTAGATAGTAGGGAGTTAGATTACGATTTTAATTGGCAATTAAAATTAATTGCCAATTAAAATTAAATTAAAACGTGGCGTAGCCCAGATTTGGGCGTGAAATTTTGTAGGCTGAATAATTTTTGTGAAGAAAATCGAATCATGAATGATTGGGTATAATTATATTTATATTTTGTAACTACTCAGGTTCCCTTGGGGGCTTTTCATGTTACTGGGTAAAATTAGCATAAAAATTATTTCAAAATATGAAACCTTGATAAAATTGATCTAATTTTGACTTGACATTTTTGGTTTTTAGGTGGCGGAACAGCAATGGCTGTCGGAGCCAGAGAATCTGGATTGAACAAATGGATTGGAATGCAGTTGGAAAGTAGTTCTATTCTCAAGGAATGTCCAGACTCAATTCTTTTGCTGATTATTTTGGTATTGGTAGCAGTTTTGACAACGATTGCATCCAATACAGCTACCGCCGCCATTGTTACACCTGTTCTCCTTGGAATTGTAAGTAGTCGCGAAGATTATGAACCACCCTGTATCTATATACAACTAATATCATAATTTTAATTCAATTATTTTTTATTTCAGTCCTATGCAAAAGACATCCATCCGCTCTACATGGTACTGGCTGGAACAACCGTTTGTTCATATGCATTTGCACTGCCAGTATCGACCCCACCGAATGCCATTGTTTACAGTTCTACGAATGAGATGAAACTCTTGGACATGGCACGTCCAGGATTAATTGTTAATCTTTTATGCATTCTAACCCTCATGGTGACGACGACCACTACGAGTAGTTGGTTCTTTAACTTTGGAGGTTATGAAAATGAATGTGCTAGAATAAGACTGACTCCGATTGCGATTCCTACTGGTGAAGTTCCAGTTATGGTTTAATTTAGATTTTGAATAATATATACTATTTTTTTTGTCATAGCTTAGCATAGCAATGCTCTTGAAATCAAATACCGTAAATCACCGAATAGAACGAGAGTAATAATAAAATGCCTATGTGCCGTTTCCTACTACTGCAGCGAGTATATAACTACTAATTCACAGTTTTAGGTCACAGAAATTGTAATCAAGTGCATTCCTAAAAAATGAATACATGAATAAAGTTTATGTTTTTGTTTATTTGTTTTAATTCTCATCCTCGCAGTTCCATTTTTCATTCCAACTCTCCATGCATATTGCGAATCAAACATATTGTGCATTTCGTGTGTCGTTTTTGCGAGTTGCTTCCTTCCCATTTGACTTAGGGATTTACATATTAATTATGTAGTTACCCTAGTAGGAAAAACCAGTGGAGACTCTTTACCTCTTTACAGCAACCCGGGGGAGAGCAGGTCCGAGGAATTGAACCCCAGGACAGCGAGAGCGATCTGTACACGAT